>WIXG01000166.1:0-167309 GCA_009869945.1 Mesaphorura yosii
CCCGTGTAGTCTGTTGTGGGGGAAGATGGATCTTCCGTATCTCCCGTGTAGTCCGTTGTGGGGGAAGATGGGTCTTCCGTATCTCCCGTGTAGTCCGTTGTGGGAGGCGGCGATTCAGTTGTAATATCCTCGTAGAGCACCTTGATCTTATCGATAATAACACCAGCGCCTGGCACTACTATGACAAGGGTCTGAGAAGGAAGAGATTGTACTGTAAGTGTCATGATCATTCTTCCCCAGGTTTATACTTAAGTCAAGTTGCTTACGCTATCGTCCTGTATTCCGAAGTCCTGAATATCAATTTTCGTCAGTTCCCAATGGTTTTTGATGGTAAGGTTGATAGGTTCTGGCGCATCATCGACGCTTAATCTTAGTCGGTTCTCAATTCCAGATGGAAAATACGCTTGGAAAGTCAAGAACTTCGGAGGTTCAGTTATTCCAGTTGTGTACAACCGTATTTCAATCACCGAGAATCCCGCACCGATGCATCCGGTCCAATATCCCCGATTTGAGTTGAACGGTGGCGTCGTTTGACCTCTACAGACCAATGGAATGTTTTCCCAGGTTTCGTTGTACACTAGTCCAACTTGAAACCAGGTAAAGCCGTCCAGGTGTGATTCAACATCTAAGACAAGCGACGACTGAGCAAGTGCGTGTGTGAGACTGCAGAGAAAAATAACCACCACGATGACACGTGAAACAGGCATACTCCTTTCTTTGAACTCTGAATTTGGCAATAAAAATTCTGAACACGGAAGAACGTTGCTGTCTAATGTCTAATGTGTACTAGTTTTGACTTTCCATGTGAAACTGGCAATAACCGTGTTACAAGTCGTCCCAATGAACCTGTACACACCAGGCCACAAGTCATTTTACACGATGACGACATACTTTGACATGAGCCAATTAAAATGATAACTCGGGTCTCCAGTCACTACAAACGCTAGCAAAGCGCCAAGAACATGTGCAGATTTCCATTTACATGCTCTGTTATCACCCAATTACTGCAATTGTAGAAGTACGTGCTCGCTTATAGCTAGAAGAGAGAATCGCTGTCTTTGTAGTGTCATACTTGGCCGGCGATGCTGATAAACACAATTGACTTGATTCTATGGCTCTTTCAATTGATTATTGCATCACGAAATAAAATTCCTCGTGACTAACACGCTTGGCACTTGGAATTCACATCAAAATGGGAATTTGATCATGCTTAGAGTGATTGGGACCAATATCCACATAATTTTGTCACGTTGCACGAGAATGGTTTGTCAGTGAACGAGGGAATTCCCTGGACCTTGGCTCACAGTCGTCAAGAAGTGAAAGTAGTGACGTTCGAGGACACATTGTAATATCAAGGTATTGTGTTCAGTTGAGGTAGGGCGATTCGTGATGCTTATGAATCAAGAGGTCGTAAACACTTGACTCAACGTTAAGCCCTAAATCCGTTTTAATCGCCACCTGTCAATTTAATAGTCTAGCTGCGCGTTATGCAGGATCAAGAGCGATTAGTACGCAATTGATGCTGGCTACAAAGTTGTGGCTGTGGCGTGGCTCGAGGCATCTCCATTTCTGCGATGATTAAATATGAGGAATCTCATAATTGTTCCAAGTACCCAATTATGAGATTGCGCTGTTACTGCCTGTTGGTGATGAGCTGCATTCTTGCATCATCCTCAATCCGGAATAATCCAGTTAGGATTGCAATTAACATCCAATTGGAAGGCTTTTCAGTAATGCTCGACTGTGCGTGATGAAGGCTTGACATTGTTCTGATCATCACGCAGTGCATGTGGGCCTCCGAAGTAGTTATCAAGTATGCGGTTTCATTCAATTCAGCCAAAGCCATGTTCTCTTATCAGTATTTAGAAATTTGAAGCATGTGGGAAAGACGATATGGCACACATAGTAGTGTTTTCTGTTTCTGTCAATGAAATTGAAATGAACTTGCTTGCTTTCACGCGGCTGATTGGGTACTTTACAGCATCTTCCTTATCAGATTCGGAGGGCAAACAAGATTCTTCCGCAACTCATACACAACCTCGAGTTCCCAGATAAACTCCATGCTGTTGGCTTCATAAGTGTTTTACAAAATATATTATACACACTATAGTGCAATAGACAAGTACTTTGGTTGATTTTATTTTCATTCGTGAGCTAAGATTTCCGACCCAATTGCAAGTGCTGAGGCTGAAACTAAGCGATGTAAATATATTTGTCGCTCCCGTCTTCGGCGCGTTTCATGTACTCTCTCTGAATCAAGTTTTCAATACATTTCTGCAAATATTCAATGAATTTCAATGAATTTATGACAAATTGCGATTCGCAAAAAAAATAAGTGAAACCCTGTCTTACTCGAATCGCGACAGAGTCGGGTTGAAATTGATTGTGAGTTTGATTCACAACTGCCAACTCAAGTTCCTTGTGGGTGACGGTTTGGCGTGTCTTCATGATTTTCAGAATATGACACTGCAAAACAAACTTCCTGCTCTCCTTGATCGTATGCTCGTGTTTGTCTGCCTCGGCCCTTTTCTCAAATGCCAGTGTGCTCGGAAGTGTAACACGGTATCGATGATTCGTGTATTCCACATTCAGCCTGACACCTGTGTCGTTTGTGACTTCATCCGATCCATTTACATTCTTTTTGATTAGAATGCCAGAAGACGTCAGTGTGTCCAGCACCTGGAGTCATGGCGAAGTTAATGCCAGTCAGATTTTGCTTTGAATGTGCTGTCTGTCTGTCTTACATTTGAACACAATTCTGGAGTCATGCTTGTGAGTTCCCGGAGTTCCTCAAAGCGATGCTGTGCTGCCGTCGTGTTGTACTGCAGCAGAATCGCCATTTGAAACAGGTTCAGTTGAAGAATGTGAGGCTCCTTAAAGCAGCTACAGTTTAGTTCGCCCTTTGAACGATTGTGCAACCAAATCAACTTCCGGCCTTGATGCTTTCCATTAGTGTAAAATTCCACGAAGTTGTTGATGGACGACTCGAACTGTAAATAGGGAATTGAATTTTCACCGGTATGAGCCACAACGACTATTGAATGCTGTTAAAATCTTACTTCTTGTGGCAGCGAGACGTCGCTGTTCATAACGTGCTTAAAGGGCCAGGACCCAGAAGTCAGGATGAGTGGTTGAAAGTCGAATGGAACTGGAACTTCCTTCTTCGTCGTGAACTGCTTAAATTCGTCGTGGAGGTCTTTGGAAATCACAATGTCCTGGGAAATTGTAGACGAGAAAGAAATTTAATGTGATACCTTTTGGAAGTCAAAGCTTAAATTCACCTTGTACATAATCGACAACTTGTTCGTGTACTCAAAACCGCTATGCTGCTTGAATTTGGTTATCATCGCCTGCTCCGCGTCGTCGCTCGCCGAATTTTGGCTAATCAAACGGTTCGCAAGTCGAACCGAGTAATAAGTTTGAAATGCGTCTTTGTCCAGCAGAAACTGGAAGATTTGAATCTGTCAGGAAATGTGAATCCACATACAGAAGGAAATACACAAAGCATGCACTGAATCATGTTTCCGACTCCTTGCTATCAGCCTTACAATGCCATCCAACGACTTATCGTCCACTGTGCGGCCAGACTTGCGCAAAATCATATCCGCATATTTCGCAATCAGTTCGGCAGATTTCTGCGAAGAAAGAGCATCTTGAGTGACCGCATTGTTATTCACAAATGCTGCGCAGGCAATGTCCAAAGCAGACTGGAAGGCAGTGTTGCTGTTAAACGCTTCTATGACCAAGTTTTTGAACCCATCGTGTACTCTCAATAGAGTTTCAGTGTACAGTTTTGGATCCTGGGGTAAAATTGAATAGAATGGAAGTTGCAGAGTTCTAACTGAATTACTAAACGAATTGTCATTAATTACCATTGCATCCTTATTTTTGTATGCCTTGACCAAATTGAGAACGACTGTCTCTCCGTGCGTCCTGATGTGTTCGGTGAACAAATGACAAAGCGGTGGCAGTTCGTCACCCAGACGGTAGACCAAAGTGTACGTGCGCGCTAAATCTTCTAGACTCTCCTTTCCCAAAAATACTGTGAAACTGTTCCGGATTTCCTCTACATGAGCCCTGATCAGCGCATCGTCAACGACAACCAGAAGCTTCGAGAAGCTTAAAGTTGGGAGGTACGTCCGCGTACGCCCTTCTTCAAGAGCGATCTCTGTCTCAACCTGCGACCAGGACCAGGAGAAGGTAAAGGAAAAGGTTGACGAATTGCTTCAATCAACCTACCATCTTCATGTATTCTGCGATTGCTCCTTGATGGCAAGAAATGTAATTCTTTGCCAACTTGCTAAAATAGTTACTCGTAACCGTGATTAAATGCTGTTCGAGTTCTTCCTGGTAAAAATGTGGATCCAGTGTTAATTGCGTGAAGGAGTCGATGATAAAGGCTTCTGAAGATTCCGAGTGCAGAGAGTCGGGATTGTGTACCGCATTTGTCAATCCTGAAATGAAATTTATAACCTGTCTTATCTGAAGCAACTGATGACTAATTACGATGACACACTAAACTCCATTTCCTATTTACCTAACTCAATGTAAGAGTAAATCACTTGTTTCAGAACATTCTTATGGGCGCTGGAGACTTGCAACCGATCCTTCTCGTATTCACACAGAATTTCTTTCAATAGCTGAAATTAGAAATTAAATGTGACAATTAGACGCAAATCATGACGGAAGCTATTGCTTGACTTACATTCTCCTTAATCATTTCGAAGACGGTACTCTTCCACAGGTCGACTGCTAATTGATAAATCAGGAAGCCTTTGCTGGACTCTCTGTTTTCTCCCGGCTCATGATGGATCCCTTGCCTGGAATAGAAGCTGGTAGAAACGAACCAGCTCGCTGAATTCGCAACATGCATTGAGTACCGATTCAGGTAACTAAAAACTCGATTGACGGACTGTGAATTGGTCTTGAAAGCCTCCCATTGGTCGTTGTATAGTTGCAGCAGTTCGAGTCCTGTCTTTGAGCTGAGACCCTGAAACCGAGAGTAAATAGGATTAACTGCGCGCCATGTTTGACGTTCAGCTTTCCACACAAACACACACGATGACTTCACGTACGTCAGCTTTCTCTTTGAGGATGTCAGTCAGGAGAAGGGCCAGTTGTTCGTACAGTCGCTTGCCAACAAAATACACAGACCCTGCCTGGTTTCCCGCGTCGCCATCCGGCCACTGCTTCCGACGGGAGCTCCCACGTGTTGAACTCTTGCTGTCAATCAGCATGAACGTTTGCGGACGACACATGCAGTAGTTATAGACTTTCCTGGAACCGAAACCGGTCTGGACATGGACGTGCAATGAGAAGCTTTGGTGTACGATATTTGTCACAAGACAAACTTACGAGTACAGCTCAATATAACGAGTTCGGCTGATGGGCTTCGACTGGTGAATCTCTCGGACTCCGTTTTCAATGTCACTCCACATCGAGACAAGTGGGTCATGTGTGTGGCTAACAGGGTTTTGTTGCCTGCCGCTAGCACTGAACTCCATGATGGAATGTCGTCTGGAATGTACGCACGTTGCTTGGCACAAATCACTTTTCCGACTCCAACGCGTAACATGTAACCACACGAGCGGTCCTAGCGCGTCTTGAATATTGCCGTTGATCTTAGTAAACGGTTCCTTGACCTAATTTTTGGTGAGAGAATTGTGTTTACGGAAATTATGCTGCGCCGTGTCGTAACAAAGACAACGAAATCCAACATGGCAGCTGATGGCTTATGAAATGAGGAGGTAGCAAAGTGGCGTGGCCCAGACGCACTCCTGCTTCGTGCATCAAGAGTACGAGTATTATTTTATTCACTTAAAATTACAAGATTAATCAGTACAAATTGCTATCGCTGCTTCTTGGGCGATTTTCATTTTAATTGGTTAGTAAACAGATAGGTTTCAAGTTACAGTTACAATGAAAGAATTAGAAAAGCATTCACTAAAAGAAAAGAATATCAACAGCAACTATGCCAGATAAGAGTAAGTGTCCTTTTGTCCTTCGGTGCGTTCGAGATACTCCTTCTCGATGAGGATGTCGATGCATTTCTGCAATGCAAACGAATACAATGCAATTGACTAGAAATAGACATGAAGACATGGCGCAATAGAGGATCTTCAATATTTCTTACCTTTATCATCGGAACCTTCGGGTTGAACCGATTTGCAAGCTGCGTAAGAACTTCGCTCACGAGTTGTGAGTGCTTCAGCTGCTTCCTCATCTTCATTATTCGGACAATTGCCGCTTGGATGAGCAGCTTCCGATCTTCTTCAATCACAGCGTGCGTTTGTTCTTGCTCTTGCTTCACTTCCGCCTTTAATGGGACGTTAATGTTCACACGCAGTTTCTTGTTCTTGTACTCAGTGAAGAGACTAACGACGGAGTCAGCATGCAGCTCTTCCTCGTTATCTGAGCAAATTAGCAGCTTCACTTTGATCATAATTTGGAGCATCTGGAAGCATCAAAGCGTACCATTGTAAAGTGTCGGGTTGTTGAAAAGAGAACTCACGGAATTTTTAACACTTACTCCTGCCTTACCTGAGACAGAATGTCTACTTTGAGCTTCGTTGCTTCAGCGAGTTCACTTATTTTGTAGGACAATGCGGTGTTAAACATGAGTAGAATGGCTAACTGAAACGTTGAAGCCTGGAAGGTGTAGCGATTCTTGAAACAATTTGTCACAATGTCTCCCTTTGAACGGTTGTAGAGCCAGCTCAATTTTCTTCCACTGTGCTTTCCATTATAAAATTCATTAAACTTGTTCACACTGAGTTCCAGCTGCCGAAAAAAACAAGAATAGCAATTAGTTAACCAAAATAGGACAAAACAAAGCAGAGAAATCTGACTTCTGACAAGTGTCAGCGTCAGCATTTCTACTTTTGATATGGCATCATTGTAACTCTCGTTTTCGGCACATTTGAGTTCATTCAATTTGAAACTAAATGCTTCCTACGGAGTGGAGTTAATCTGCCCCAATATTTCACAATTTGGAATGGCACTAAACATGACTTTTCAAGTTGTCAATTTAGCGTGGCGATGGGGCATAGTAGCAGCATCCGTTTTGTGAGTATGTCAAGTAACACGCAATTACCTCACTAGGAAGTGCGAATTCAACGCACTGGGTGAAAGGCCACGAACCGGACGAGAGAACTTGAATTTGGAAGTCAATTCCTACAGACTCGCTCTTGTTCATCAAGTAACGTTTGAATTCATCGTTCAGATCTTTGGAAAGCCCAATATCCTAAAGGTATCAGATATCACAATGAAATAAATGTCTACAAAAGCGAAAGTGTATAATTCACGCTTACTTGGTACATTCTTTGTAACTTTGAAGTGTACTCAAAGCCACAAGCGTGCTTCAATTTCGCAATCATGTTGGACTCCGCTTCGTCACTCGCTGACTGATGCTGCACAAGTCTGTTGGCCAACATTTTGCTGTAGAACTTTTGAAACACGTCCTTGTCTTCCAAATATTTGAAAACAACCATCTGGAATGAAGACAGCAAGTTGTCCAAATGCCATTCTCTCATTCATTACAAAACCAGACTCATAGACTCATTTAGCTGACTAGGGCGATTTACCACTTGGTTAAGAGTTTCCTCGAGTTCTTGGTCCTCTGGGTACTTGTTAGTTTTTTTCAATAATCCATCGCAGTACCTTGCTAGCAATTCTGGAGACTTTTGTGCAGTGCTAGATTTCAATGTCCAATAAATTAGGCAGTTGTTACAACCAGAGCTTAATAAAATTCTGACTTACCTCGTTACGGCATTGTTATTAATGAACTTCCCACAGGCCTTATCTAATGCAGCAACAAAACCCGAATCACTCTTGAAAGCCTGCTGAACCATTTGGCTATATTTCTTATGAACGTCGAGTATCGTCCACACATATACTTTTGGTTCCTAAAAGTTAAATGAATTGTAGACATAGTTTTAGTATTTTCATTCCGACCTTCAACTTTAGATGAATTATGGCAGTAAGGAAAACTCACTATCACTTGCGACTCCGCCACCTCATCTAAGCATGCTAGACCTTGGTTACAAATATGATTTTCCAGATGCTCTTTCATGTTTCCGAGAGCATCTTCCAGACGAGCCACAAGTTGATACATTCGACCAAGGTCCTCCTTCTTTTCTTGGTGGAGTAAATTTTTAAATTCTTGGTGCAAATTATCTAACTGCTTCTGAATTAAAACCTAAAGAGTAAGACACAGCTTATGCAATATTCACCTTGTTTGGGATATCTCAATTTCGTTGTAACTTACGGTCTCGCATGTCCTCATGAGCTTGCCCAAAGTGCTAATATGAAGGTAGAGTTCCACTCTCTTTTGCTCCTCCATCAATCGTTGCTCAGCCTATTTTTAAATAGTTAATAAATGAATAGTTTCCTTGCACAGCATTAGCGGTCTTAAAACAAAATTCGTATACCTTTTTCATGTACTCAGTCACTGGATTTTGCTGCAGAAAACTAATTGATTCTTTCGAATAAAAGTTTTCCGTATCTTCTAAAAACTGTGACTCGAAATGTTTTTGATATGTTCCTAGAAGTGGACCAGCTCTTGAGTTGAGTGCCTGAGGTGTGGAAGGGGAGCCACTAGAGCTGCCTTGATCTTCATCCTCGAGTCCTGCAGGTACAATGTATATTAGTTCATTAAATGATTCAACTTACAAGGGTGGATAAGAGAACAGAGCGAAACTTTCGAAACCATTACCTAGCTCAACATAGGATCCGATAACTCCGCTTACAAGACTACTATTTATAGTTTCGCCATTTCTTTCTTTTTCAATCAACTTGAGAACTGCATTTGTAACCTGAAATACCGAAATAAATTGACGTAACTAAATTTCCCTGAAGCACAAGAGCTGCGCATTCAACTTTGGAAAAACCTTAAAACTCAACTAATTATGCCCTACCTGCTTATGAAGACGCCCGAATAGAGTTTCCTTCCATATTACAAGAGCAAGCTGGTATATTTCGTAAACACATTTTCGGCCCTCGTCACATTCTCTTCTCACCCAGTGTCTAAAATGAAATTGAAAAAATTTCATTAAGCTCAACTAAACAATTGTACAGTCTATTGATATAATGTACCTGTTCAAGTACGCACACACTCCGTTTAATACTTTAGAACTAAAACGATATTCTTCCCATTGTTTTGTATAAAACGTTAAAACTGCTTCTCCCATTAAATCTTCTCCTTCCTGTGAAAATGAAAGCACATCAAATTTTGCCAGTCTCCAGACAATTTTGAATATTAAATAATTAAAATTTACCTTAATCAGTTTGCTCAGGTATTGATTCAAGAACTCCTTCAGACGCTTGTACAACTCTTGCCCCACGAACTGGGCTCCGCTGTTATGATTTTGTTGTCCATTACTGGAAGCATTACTCCCACCAGCTCGACTTCGGGTTCGGGTCGACACTAACCGATTTGAATTCCCAGAATTGGCACCAGTGGACTGCTGGTGCACGCTTGTGCAGTAGTTGTATACGTGCCTACGAAGTTAAGTATAATTTACAGTTAAATCTGAAATCTCATGGTAGTTTTAATCATAAATTCTGACATGCTGATTACAGTTATGAAAACTTACGTGTAGAGCTCCATGTAGCGTGGCTTGGACATTCCGCTCCTCTCATAAACTTGTTCGATCCCCTGCTTTAAGTCATCCCAAATCTGATCCAGGTCAAAATTCTTACCACTGACAGCTCCTGCGGCCTGGGTGCCCCCAGAACGAGTACCACTCATCTTTGGTATCAGTATCAGCAAAAGTTACTACACTTGGAAATCGTAATTTAATTCGTAATCACAACAGTTGTGTTGCGAGTTCGAGTTCAAGTCCAGCAGTGTCCTCGAGTGCTTCCTTAATTATTTCGCAACGATTGAAGCAGGAAGAGAGATCTGTAACACGAATTTGTTCTACTATTATAATTACTTGACCAAGAACTTCGAAAAACGAGGATAATTTTAATCGAGTTTTAATAGAATTGGCTGTTATTATTTCTCATCTCGAAAGTCTCGATCTCAGGAACAAAAGAGAACTGCAAGCAAGTCATCCAAAAGGAGAGCGAGTAATTTTGTAAAGGCGATTTTTTGCGAGCGAGCAGAGAGGAGTATGAGTACAAAAACACCACGAAACTGTTTGAATGTTTATGCCATCGATTGCCAGTGCGAATAACCTTTCTTGGTTGTACGAGTCGCGAGTTGGTAGATGGCAAGGCACGGCGAGTCGTGAGCACAAAAGTAAAGCAAATACGCCGTAAGTTCCTGTATTGATTTGCACATAACAGCATACAGCAACTGGCCGTACACATTGCTAAACATAACAGTACATAATACATAACACATAACACATACACATAGCCGAAAGTAGATTGTAAAAAAGTTCAAGTTTGGTTTTTTAAAATTGATTTGGACATTTAACTAAATTTTTACACGAAGGACTGAACTCCAGTGAACTTGTGCCAGTTTTTCAACTCTGTATTCATGCATTCGGACTCTTCATCGTGGAAGTACGATTTACACACTAATCGCAGTTAATCTCCGTGCTACACATGATCTTGGAGGGAAAATGAGTGCCCGTACCTGTACGTGATGCTGTGTTGCTAACTCTGAAAGATTGCTTAGAAGTTAGAAGTAAGTTTCAAAATTTACGAGCTCAGTTATGTAATTGACCTAATTTTTAGCAGCACTTAATGGAAGAGATTAAAATCGACTTGCTCGCTTGCACTACTTTATGTGTAGGCGACGATACTGATTATGTCTAATGCTTTGATCTTGCTTTCTTTCCTTTCAGGTCGAGTCTATAAATCTAAAATTGTCAATGTGAAGTTATTTCAACTGGGACGCCGAGTGTGAGTATTAACTACTTGGTAGTTGGAGTCGTGCTCGTGCCTGCTGGGGAGTCGACATGAAGTCTGCCATTCTTCCTACTCGAGATTGTTGTAAGTATGAATATTTAATTTAAACATGAATCATCAGCTTAGCTGTAAATCCAATCCGACTGAACTTCCCGTTCAATGAAAAGAGCTTAATCTTCATACTTCATATGAATATTTAAATATTTTCCCATTTAATTGGACAAGAGCAGAAAAGATGTGAAAGGTTATCCTTATCTTGTCATTTAGTCACCATCTTACAGCTTTTAATAAAATGATGCTTAGAAGAAAGCTTGATCTCTGACCTTGCTCTGCATTTCAAGCTCTACTGAGGCTGAACTCTAATTAATTGCGGCAGCTGTCCAACAACGTGTTGGAATATTAAATGGAACTTGTTTAAAATTTTCAATTGATTGAATTGATGGCTTCGTGTGAGTTTGATAGTGTAACGCGTTTAAATGTCAGATGATGGAAAGTTCAATGTGTCAGTTCAGTGTAGTTTATGATAATGTGTAATTTTACTTAATTTTCAGATGCGAGGTAGCCGTGAGAATTCCTAATCACCTTCAGCTTCAAGAGTTTCAGCAATAAGTGGTATTTATGAAATTACGAAAGTCTACAAGGTTGGCGATGTGCTCCAGGAGGAGGGCACAGCCAGCTGATTCGACTTCCAAGAAGAATGTCAAGTTCAAACCGCAAAAGAATAAAAAGATGGCACAAAGTAGGTCTTCGAAACAAGTGCCGAAGAATGTGCTAATCCGGGAGATAATGACAGGTTCCACACCAGTCGTGTGCATCCGGAAGACATCATTCACAATTCCACCGGTGGTTACAGATTCAATTATGACACGGCGCATCTCTCAGCGACTGCAACGAATTAACTCCGATGATTCGATGAGGCCTGCTCCAACAAGAGTATTGCGGTCTAGGAACCTGAATTCATCGACAAATTGCTCCAGTTCAAGTGCTTCCCGTGTAAAACACGATAACAAAGCAACTTGCTCTTCGAAAGCCAGCAATAGGGATCGTGGTCCTGCCAAATTGGGAAAATGTGCCGACAAGAGCAAGTTGGTAAAATCCAGCAAGCACAAAGGAACAACAGCCAGCAAGTCATTACATCACAAAAACAGCTCGTGCCGTGGCCTGAGAGGAAGTAATTCCTTGAAGCCTATGACTGCAACCTCATCGCCTGATACGAAAACTATTTCCGATGTGGAGCCTGTAGAACCACGTGGTTCTATACTTTCTGCTCCAACCCAAGCGAGTTCCATGCCAGCGCATGTTGGCTCCATTTCCACTGCAGAAAAAAATTCTACTACGTACAATCAAAATGCAAATTGTCCACAAGTAAGAAACTTGGATAAGGTTCCCATTTCTTCAGTCAACGAAGCAGGCTTTTCGGCAGAACCTTCTCCCAATGTCGCCCGCACTAGTTGCGAAACTGTTAATCCAAACGACAATTCCAGTTCTGAATCCTACAACGGCGAAGAGGATTTAACAGCCTACGAAGAGTTTGATTTCCTGCAAGAGGAGTACTGTCCAAACGGAGGTGGTTACAGTCTGAGTGTCGGTTTTGGGCCAACCACCTCTACGAGGAGTTGTGATTTTATGGCAAATTCTTCCGAACTGGGATTAGTTGGTTCAAACCAGACGAGGTCTCATCCGTCAGTTTGGTCATCATGTGCGTCTCCGACTACCGTGACTGACGCCGGACGAACTGTGACGTCAGGGGATGGCTACGTCTACAACGACCTTTCTAATAATTTCGGCGTAGAAGTGGAAAATGAACAATCCTCATCCTCTCAGTCGATTGATGCCTCAACTGGCAATTTTTACGGTGCTTGTACTTCCGTTAATGATAATCATTCGTTTCAGTTCAACGCTCAGAAACCTTGTTTACCCGGGTCAAATTCTCCGTCTGCCAGAAACGAAAACGAAGTTGAGAGCAATAGCAATGGTTCGGCTGGGCGCACTGTGGAGTACAATCATTTTTTGCCTTCAGCTTCTGTTAATGGAACTGTAGTTGGTGTGAACCAAGGAATTCAAAGTAACGTCCATTGCACAGCACCTGACTCAACCTCTTTCAATCCATTGAACGTGCCTTCCTTTGCTAACAACAATTACTGTTACAGCAGCGTTAGTCCAACGGGCCAGTCATTTCAGTCATTCCACCCGGCATCATCCCAGTCATCGCCATACCAGCACCAGCTAGTTCAGTCACACTCAAACATCAACGACGGATCACCGATTGCGTCAGCTGTACCTCAAATGTACTACTACAACAGTAAGTTTTAGTTTTGTTATCAGAAGAATAATCTGACTTAATTACTTCTTACATTGCAAAATATTTGTCACTTGATGAGCCGAGAACTTCATTATTCAGAGTCTTACTCCTCGACTCAGACTTCAGCCGAGCCATCAAAAACCAAGTCAAGCTTACGGTCACAAACGCCGGAATGGCCGGAAAGATTTTTAATGTGTTTATTCGCTGACCTTTTGAACTTGCTCATACACCAGAATTTTAACTCTGGCGTTATTGTGTAATGTGACCGCCTGTTGTTGCTTCAGTCAATATAAAACATTCCAGTTTATTCTATTCAGATCCAGTTTCATTTATAAAAACCAATGTTTATGGTAGGTCACAGACGCGTGTCGCAATAATTTATAGAACAGCAAAGGAGCAGCAGCAGCGGAAACTTATCTCGTGACTCAATAAGCAGGTCGACCGTTCCTCAGTCTTCTCAAGTCAGACCCAGGCCATGCAGATAACCTGATTTGCTGATTTTTCTGTCACCAATCAGAATTTCATGCAACCCATATTTAGTTACATCGAGTGAGGGTGAAATGAGGCGACCTTTCTAGTTTGTGCTGATATCTCGACCCCTTAATGCAATTTTGCAGTTGTGATAATCAGTTATTACGGCCAAAGCGTAAGAAGGTTTCAAGAACAGCAGAGGATCTGGCTATAAAATTGTGAATTGCAAGTCTCGAGACTTCTTTCATTGTTTTTTGCAAAGAGAGTTCAGCTTCGTAGTTGATAAACTGAAGCCCCTTTGGTTTTTGGAGTCAAGTTCATGTCAGATGGGAAGCGAACGATGTCATACCTAGCCCATATCGTGATGCGAGGAATTGTTGCTACAAGAACTGACTGATTTATTTAGTGTAATATGTGATTGTCGAAGACTGCATACTTTGACGTCAAGGAGCTTTATCATACCGTGATTTTGTGCGCATAAAGTTTTAAAGCGACTAATGGGTGTTGCAGACTCAACTGGAGAATTCTACTACGACGATTACTGGGACAATTTCAACCCGTACTTCTTCATTAAGCACTTGCCACCACTCACTTCAGATATGATGGCGCGTGCGCCAGTTCTACCTCTGAAAACAAGAAGTTCGCCGAAATACAGCCTTGTCCTGGATTTGGATGAAACGTTGGTGCACTGCAGTCTTCAAGAAATGGATGACGCTGCGTTTTCATTTCCTGTGTATTGTCAAGACTCTACTTACCAGGTAAAAAATACGGCAATGGATTTCTTTTTATTACCTCTCTTCAACACATCTTGAATTGCAATCGTAGGTTTATGGGCGAACCCGCCCCTTCTTCAAGGAGTTCCTGGAAGCCGTGTCCTCTCTCTTCGAGGTGATTCTCTTCACTGCTTCAAAGAAAGTATATGCAAATAAAATTCTGGACCTCTTGGATCCGGGCAGAAAATGGATTAAGTAAGTCCTATCCTATCACTCTGAAGAACCATCATCTAGCATAAGTGACAATTGGTTGGGGTTATGTAATTAACATTAATATCCGAACAGGTACCGCCTATTTCGCGAGCATTGCATATGTGTGAATGGAAAATATATTAAAGACCTCAGTATTCTTGGGCGTGACCTTTCCAAAGTCATTATTGTTGACAATTCTCCTCAGGCGTTTGGTTATCAGGTAAAAGAATCCTTACAATTTGGCTTTAATGCATGTAATATGTGGATTTCGTTCAGAAAATAATAATTGCAATTTACTTATTTCAGCTTGAAAATGGAATTCCGATTGAAAGTTGGTTTGTTGATGAAAATGATCAAGAACTGATAAAATTGGTACCGTTTCTTGAAAGCCTGGTCAAAATGGTACGTAGACAGACGCAAGAACAAACGATAGAGCTTATGACTTTTATAACTTCTATGATTGTTTCTTTCAGAATGAAGACGTACGACCTCACATTCGCGACAAGTTTAAGCTCTTCTCCTTCTTACCACCAGATTAATGAACAAACGGGCAAATGTGGGGAACTAGAATTATCACGCGTACGCGCACATTCAATGTGATGTATAATGCTAATGGGTGGATCAAGCAGCTTTAGGTTGCAGGTTTTGTTCAATACACTGGAATATACTTTTCTCAACTTGGACAATTAAAAAGATGGATGATGCTAAGGATTTTATATTTCCACACAAATCACACTTCCTTTAATCTCAAACTATATTTGAATAGATGTTGTTATTTCTTATTATTAGTTATCTACTACTATTTGTATTTCTGACTTTAACGTTAGTATTAGTTAAATGAAACGAATTCCGTGTCTGGCAAGAAATTGAGAGACCACAGCTCATTTGGTTACTACAATGCAATGTAGAATGTGTTAAATTTGATGCCTCGTCAATGGTATGACAATTGACTTCGCAAGTAAAAGTACAACGGAAGAAGTGAACTTGATTGTGGATTGTACCACGCGCGTAGGCGCGTTGCGTGAGACTTTATTCTTTTAACTACTTCTGAGAGTCTTCTCTATTTATGTCAATGTCCACGACCCTCCGTAGATTGTTCACTGTCACCCAGCAATATAATTAGAGCATGTACTTTTGATATTTGCTGAAACAACATGCACAATAAGTGGCATTAATAAGTTAAGAATCAGTAATTTTATTTTAATGTTAGATTAGCACGAAAGTTTTAGTATCCGATGAAGTACGGAATAGACAGGTTTATTTTTTTAATTTGTTCTAGACTAAAGTTTAAATAATCGTTCTACAGAGACGTTCACTCGAGCTTCTACTTTATGTTTTGTTCTATTACAGCTTTCGTTGTAGTTCTACCGTTTGTAATTTGTTACTGGCTGAAATGCTGGAGGGCTTGACCGGTGAAATCTTTAAGTTACTGGATAACTTGTTTTTAGATCACGAAATCGACTACTGACGATAGACTATTATGCAATAAATTATTGTTGGTTTAGTGAAGCAGAAACGGACTATTAGTTAATCTAGAATTTAAGCTAGTCGTATTCACTTTATTTCACAAAGTGTAAGCTAACGCTGACCGTTTCTACTACTCTACTTATCAGCCGAGATAAATCAATAGGACAAAATACAACGTGCGAGAGTTGTGACGCTGTATGATTGTGATTAGAGACCGTACAAATTACAATCGAATGGAAGATTTTATACAGTTTATGAACACAGCCATATTACACGTAAATGGTGTCAATCCAACGTAGGCAGTTACTTTACAGTAGATTAAGATTACTTATGAAAATGTTGAATTAGTATTTCTATCATCGCATTAATGGGACTACGCATGGATCGTCGGAGAGTGCGAGGGTCGGGTGATTTTTGTCTTGTTGCCATTCTTTCACTTTCAAATGCAAACTAGAGAATTATTTAGTCCGCATATTTTTTCTCTGACATTAGTGAGTTACACTAAATGCGGATTGCGAAATATGAAACATGAAATAAATGAATGTCAATGTCAGTTATTCAAATTCACTTTAGCTCCGGTGTCAGGCTCCAGACTCAATTTACCGATATCTAGTGCAAGCGAACCAACGCGTTGCCTGCGTCATTTTAAATAGTTCACAGGAAATGTGACAGGCGACTTGAGATCACGACTGACTGATAAGCTCAACGAGCTCAATCGTGTCGTGTGCATGTGCGAACCGTACAATTTTACAAGCTTATCGTGCAATGCGATGAGTGATGATTCATGGCGAGCGAGCCTCGAGCCCAGCTTTTCTTTTTTGGTGTTAACAAATGAATGATAAAGTATGCCGCAGCAGTGCGAATTAAAATCCGAAGCATATCTCGAATCGTGAATCGAATAGAATGGAATGAGTCACCGCTTGTAACAATTAACAACCTGTTTGCCACAAAACTCATCAATGCGATCAATGAATGAGTTCGCATTGCCGGAGTCCAGCCAGTAGCCAGTGGGACCTGGCATACGTGTGCTTTAAATGCGACGCTGAGCTGAGTCGATTCATCAATTAAAAACGCTTTATTGCTCTAATAATTTATTCCATGTCGCACGCCGGCCGGCCTGTTGTGTGGTTTGTGGTTTGCGTTTTATTTATTTAGGCGATCAGCTGGACCAGCCATTCATATTTTTGCTAGACACGCTAGACAGACAGAGTGAGGTGCTAGTCGCGTGGCCATGACCCGACCTTCCTAAATGCAAAGCTTGCATTTCGCTTTCTTGTCTTGGAAATTTCAATATTCTCATTCCTAGGAATTGGATGACTCATCGCAATTCTCGTCTTTGAAGGTGAAGCAAAGGCATTCAGAATTGCACGAGAAAAACAATTTCGTTCGCGAAACGTTTCGCCGTCGAGGTAGAGAAACTCTCGGTTTTGTGGACCAATCACAGCCAAGTAGGTTAGCCAGGTAGGACGGACGAGCTCGCTGCGTTGCCGAATTGCACGTACATACGATAGGATTCGACAGGTGCAGGCTGTGATAAGGTGCTTTGGAGACGGCAACTCCTTTTGCCTTTCTTGCATCATCTCGTGACCGATTCATGTTCAAACTTGCACACGTAGCTATAGAAAGAGACTGTGCGGGCCGGAATAAAATTCATATCATCGTTAAACTTGGAACGGGTTGGTTGTGCCTACAACAGAGCTCTCTCAATTTTAATTAACGTCGTTTTGCGAACGTTTCGTAGCATCTAAAAAAATCTCAAGTTTTTGACCATCAATCAGTGACTCTTCAGTAACATTGCTTATTGTTGACTGAATAAGATTTGACTGATTGGTAAGTACGAGTTGTAACTCTCTCGCGTTCTTTGAAAATAAGAACTTTGATAAGGTCAAGCGGTTGATGTGCAAGAAATTGCATGGTACTTAATTGTGTTTCTGATGAATCTTTCGCAGAAATCGCGACTAACATCATTGTAAAGAAAGGAAAAGGAAACGAAGACATAATTGTGCCTACAGAACTTATTATCAGTACCGATATAGGTACCACGGTACGTTTTTCTCATCTTCCTTAAAATTGGCTTAAGCTGTTCACATTACTCCGTCCGTCAACTCACTTCAATTCAGTAAATTTAATGATTGATTTGTGGTTGCAGGAAAACATTCAAGACAATCCAAACGACGAATTCATGAATTTTCTGATGGACGGCTTTGGCTCCGAGTCCTACATGTGTCTTGATTATGCACTCTTGGAAAATGTTGCACCGGCAATGGATGGTGAAACCGTAGCTAACGTGGCCAATTCTAACGTGGTCCCTGTACCAGATAATTCAGTAGAAACCGACTGGAGCAATCAATTCAAAGAAATTGATAGCAACGACCTTATTGATTCGCCTGATCCTTTTGGAATTAAGAGCCTGGCAAAATATATCTTTGATCAGCCAGCAGAAACCACTATCAACAACATGTACGAGAACACTGACATGAACTCATTTCCTGAAGCTGTGACTCCAGGCGCATTTGAGGCAGAAGTCCTTGCAGACGTGAAACAAGAGGCAGTGCCTAAGACCAGAACCCGTGGCCGAAAACCGAAAACCAGCTTGATCTCCGATCCCAGCCTCTCGGCAGCACATACCATGGAACTTAGAGACGTAAAGCCATCTTCAAGCAGCCTCAAACGAATTTTTGATGAAGCTTCAAATATGTCATCTACCTCCGTCAGCGGTGGAAAGAAAATGAAGAAATACATGCAAGATTCTGACGATCCAGCAGTCAAAAATGCGAAAGCTGCAAAACTGAATCGTATACGAAAGAAGGAAGAAATGGAATCTATGAAGACTGAGCTTGAAATCTCCAAGAAGACGATCGAGGAGTACAAGTTCGCCATGGCACAGACCCAAAAGGAGCTGGCCGAGCTGAAACGAGAGAAAGAAGCTGTCCATGCGAAGTACTTGACATCCAATGGTCTCCGTGGTGTCGCACCCAGTATACGTGACTACCTCTCAACGACCATTCCTGCTCTTCAAGAGGCCTATGGTAGGTTTGAAGTGGAATTTTCACAAGTCTTCGACGAAGTCTCCTTCTCCCATAACCCAAACATTCCGGAGCAGGGGACTATGCTCGGCAACCCCAGCAGACAGTTCACAACTGTGGTCGACATGGACAACAGAAGGCTTCGCGTGGATTACGACCCATGTAAGTTATGATGCACATGCTATCATTACCATTTCCCTCAAGTGAAAGCTTCAATTGTCCGTGCCCCCAAATTTCAACGGAAGGTTAATTTTGAGTGTGGGTGAATGGCGATGTGAATTTGTATGCATGCAAGAATGTGAATATTTTGGGAGTAATTATTGGCTTTATTCAAGTAACTTAACTTAGCTTGGTTTTGTCAGTTCCTCTCTGCATACTTAAAGAGAAGTCGTAAGGATTACTATTAAATCTATTAGTAATTCCTTTTGACGACAAAACTGCTTAGAATCCATTATGTGGTATCGCAACTTAATACATTAGTTGGCAATTGACAGCCACAAATAATTCTGTGAGTGTAGGAAGGAATCTAAGGTTAAAAGTGAATAATACCTGCTTAGATGTTCCAACTTGAGGTAAAAGCTAATAAAAAGATCTAAAATCTATCTCTATTTTCTATATCTGCACGTATCTTAGACCGTCATAGATAAGATTAGCTTAGTTTTGTCATTAAAGATTAAAGGCTTGATTGGCAGAATTATTTCCCTGAAATTAAATATAACTATTCAGTGACTTCTATTTTAAGCTAGAGGTCACGCGCTTTGTTGACTGTTGACTTTGTTGGTTATAACTTATATAACCTAAATCAACGAGACAACGAGGGAGTGAAGAAGTCTAGAAACTAAGATAGGGTAAAATGGTTTTAATTCGGTATGACCTGAAGCCAACATGTCAACAATTGCCATTCATTTCTTCGTAAGTTTTTACTGTCGGAATGGATAACAGCTATATTAGGTTAGTAAGATTACAGAGTAGGTAGGTTTAATAGATCAATGGTAAGAACTCAGAACTATCATTTCGCTTAATTAATTAATCCTGTTGTGGTTAATTAATCCTACGTTTGCTTTTAATCTTCTGTCTGATTGTGCCTTCCTTTTCAGTAACGTTACGAAGCTTCGATCTGCACCTGCTACCATTAAATTATTATTATTATGATTATTTAATGAAATCCTGATCCTCCAATAAATCTTGTTGTATTTTCTAATATAGGTACACCCGACCTGTCCTCGGTGTTATGTTCTGATGCAGATTTTTTAAATAATGGGAGTCCAGCTGCGGGATAACGTTTCAATTTAATTGTCCATGAATTTAACGTTGACATTTTGGATTTACGATAACGGCCTGGAAACTGTAAAGAATGGGAAACGTGGGTATTTAGACGAATAACGTACCAGAACAGAAGCACCGGGTGCTGGCGAACAATGGGCAAGGAAAGAAACAGGCCTCGTGGAGAGGGTTCAAGAATGGAGATCAATGAGGACAGAATGCAAGGACAAACCGTGGGACTTGCGGTTTTAGCAAATGACCTCGAATGATTGATGGAACCCTTTATGAAGCGGACTGTTCATTAATAGGCTAATGAACACTCTCCCCGAATTCATCCTCACCTCCCCACTTCCTCACTTATCATCCTCTTTCTATTGATTTCTCGTATTCTCTTTCTCTGCGTCTAGATAAATATTATATCCTCCCCTAATGGAATGGAAGCAATTCCAAGCCAAGATGTTAAGACGCTTTAAGATCAAGCTTTCCTGTTAACCGATTTCAAGATATCCTTTTTAGTTGACTCTTTAAAGCTAAAACTCAAGTCCAAGAATAAGAAACTTTCAAGATTATATTTCGTTGGTGAGTACGCGATACAAATATGAAAATTCAGCATTGTCCCTAGTGGTTAGTTGGACAGACTTCAATGGATACCTCCATTGTCATTGAATCCTGTCCGCGCGGCTTAGCACGGCCTCTGCTTAACGAATAGGCACTTTGTTCTCTTCATCGCTATCCTTCTTTCATTTTTTCAGAGGCCGTGTTAAAAATAAATTTTTCCAGTATTCTTGCAAATCAGATACTAAAATTCAAATGGAGTAAGACTACACAGATAGAGTTCGCGAATCTGTTAAGTAATGAGAAAATTCAAAGACTGTCATAGACGTTAGATCAAAGTAAAGCAACTCGATTCGATTCTTGTTCTAGCAAGAATGTGAGTTCATAATTGTTCATTATTGTGCAGTTTGAATGAGTTTGCAATTTAAAAAAACGTAGTTTTTTACTCCAAATTCGATGTGTCGAATGCAACCGACTAACTGGCCTCTCTTTGAATGTCTCGCAGGTTTGGGCGGATTGGACAGATCTACGACCTAAATTAAATGGCGCTACTCGACATTCAACCTTGGGAAGATTTGATTGTGAATAGTTGTTGGTGTTGGGTTCTCATGAGTCAAGTCAGTTGATGTTACTGAAGGCGAATTACATTCATTATTATTACGTTGGATTTGTTTTTGTTATATATTGGCATCATTTTTGTACTTGACTATTTTTTTGTGACTTGACTTACTTTTGTACGATCGAAATTAAATAAATTAACGATTTGGTTAACTGAAATATCCTGTCTGCTGCTGTTGGGTTGTCGTTCATTAATGCATTTACAACCTAAAGCAAGTGAAAATCGTGAGAAGAAAAGAAGTCAATTTTCAATTCCAACCAGGTTTTATTCGAATTCATTCACAGCATATCGATGGAATTTCCTCTCACTTCTGCCAGCAGCCTGAACGTTGGTTAATACGGAGATTTTACATTTAAAATAATTTTAATCTTCTGTTTTAGCCGTCGCACTCATTTTATCACTATCACACTTTAGTTGTACAGGAAATTACTCCTATTCTAATTTCAACTCTTAAATTAGTCTAGGATTTATTATCAGCGTTGAGGGGAGAAATACTTTGAGATAATTCCCGAGATATTCATAAATCCATATTCACATTACTAAAATGACTGTTCGGAGTAAAGAAGTCTATTCAACTTGAACAACGCGCATGGTGTTGGTGAATCCACTCCCAGCCTTCCATCCAGTTAGCACTATGACCGTATCACCAGTTTTGACCATGCCTCTCTTCTTGGCGTACAAAACACCGACCTGCACTCGTGCTTGCACGTCATCCAGCCAGTCGCTTAACTTTTCACCTGCTCACATTAAAAACGCAAATTATATTCCCGGAAAGGAAAGAAACAATTTATCTGGCCAGGATTCACGCTTCACCTTCGTATTGAATCGGCAGAATGCCCCTGTACAGATGACACTGTCTTGCAACCTGCGCAAAGCGTGTAACGGCGATGATGGGGCACCGGGGCCGATACTTGGACACCAAATGAGCGGATCTGCCCGATGTGGTAATGACAATAAAAGCTGCCGCGTTGCATTTGTGTGAAGCCTCAACTCCTGCAATTGCCATCGTATGCGCCGTGTCCACGGTGGAAGCAACCTTGAAGATCGAGCAAGAAAGACATGCAGCATGAATAGCGTGGAGAATTCATTAAGTTTTGTCCCCCATTTGCATGCTCACTTTGCTTACGAGGTCGTTGAATAATTGCTTGTGCCAAAGTGCCGCTTCGGCTTCGACACAAATGTTTGCCATCGTGCGCACCTGGAAGAGCAATCAAATTATAGAAACTTACAGTTTCTCATTTACTTTCTTGTGGAGGCATTTCTTACGCATTCGAGCGGGTAATCGCCCTTCGCCGTCTCCCCAGACAGCATTACACAGTCCGCTCCGTCCAGAATAGCGTTAGCCACGTCGGAAGTTTCGGCTCTGGTTGGCCGGGGCTTCTTCACCATCGATTCCAACATCTGAGTAGCACAAATCACTGGCTTTCCTTCCTGCAAATTAACGCGTATGGAATACGAAGTGACGAGGAATATTATATTCAAAGAATTATCTGATTGCTACCTTATTGCATTTTGCGATCATAGCCTTCTGCGCTAGAAACACTTTCTCGGGTGGAATTTCAATTCCTGGAATAGCGAAATGGGGCATAAATTATCAAAGTCATGGAGAACTACCTGAAAGAAAGTCCTTACCAAGATCGCCTCTTGCAACCATGATACCGTCTGAGCAAAAACAAATCCAGTAAAATCAGCGTAAAAATGACAAGGTCGGTGTACATTTTTGTATGCGGGTTTACCTGAAGCTGCAATGATTTCGTCCAAGTTCTTTACGCCTTGATGATTTTCAATTTTTGAAATAATTAAGATATTTTTGCCAGCTTCACCTGCAAGACAATAGCACATCAGAAACGCCAAATTCCCGTGCTACGTTCATGCGTGGAAATATAATGTCAGGTTACCTAGAATTCTCCTGATCTCATGAACGCCGGCCGCATCACGAATGAAAGACGCGAAGATCATGTCAACTCCTTGCTCGATTCCAAACATAAAATCCGATCTGTCCTTCTCCGATACAGCAGGAAGATCAACAGGTACACCAGGCTGCAAGCAATTACAGAAATGTAAGCTACGAATGCTCAGTGCGTCTTAATCGAAGGTTAGATTTACGAGGAAAGGGCAGACATACCAAATTACAACCTTTGCGGCTCCCGAGTAGTCCTCCATTTTCAATTTCGCAAACAAGTCCATCCGCCTCTGTCAAATCAGCCACAAGGAATTAGGAAATGATAGAGGCGTGAAGGGTAAACCGATTGAACATAAATTGGCTCACCAATCTTTTGAACAATCAGCGAAATAAGACCGTCATCAACAAACACACGATTTCCCGGCTTGACCACCTTCACAATATTTGCGTAATCGACGTATATAATTTTATCGCTGCACTTCTCAGAGTATGCCGCGTCGACGGTTAACTTCACAGTTTCGCCCTTTTTCATCTCCACTTCGGCGGAAGCACCCTAAAGACAGACACAATAATTCACCACTGCTAACTCTAGCGTAGTAATTCCTGACTTACTCCTTCGAGAAGCCCGGTTCTGATTTCCGGCCCTTTTGTATCCAATGCAATTGCAATTGGAAATGCCAAGCCGAGCTTCTTCGAGTAGTTTGCAGCCGCTGTGCGAACATTGCGAATAGTCTCAGCGTGGTATTCGTGCGACCCATGTGAGAAGTTCATCCGGGCGATATTCATTCCCGTAGCCATCATCTTCTCCAGCATCTCGGGTGACTTGGACGCTGGACCGATGGTGCAAATGATTCCTGACAGGCGGTTGTACGGTGACTCGGAGTCAATGTCCAGGGCACACATGTGGTCCAGGTGACTGGACGCGTACGCGGCCTGCATCTGTGCTTTCGGCACCTTTGAATCTCCACCAGGACCCATCTGCAAGAAAATTACCACCAGTAATTATCGACAAGTCAATGTAGGTAGTGTTTTCAAGGGATGTCAAAAATTGACGCGATGCGCGACTAGTTTTGTCTCAGCCACCACTTCCTTACCGTCGTATCCACATTCTCGTTAAACCAGACCATTTTGCTGCTTGCTTGTGTATTCAAGAAATGCAAACTCGAGTTCTCACGGGAAATCCTTTCAGTAAGGCTACAAGCGGTTTTAATTTGGTTCACTGATGACACAAAGACAGAACACTGCACGTTAGTCCTGCTTCGGGATTTGTAACTTCGCCAAAGCGGGTTAAGCAATGTCCAGTAACTCTTGCACGGGTAAATTTTAGCTTTCAGAGCAGCACGTGAGAGACAAAGATTCCAATTTGACGTTTGTGCTGTTGGCCAATGTGTACACGAGCTCAAGTTGCACTAATACCCACTAATTTATCGTTTATAAATAAACGTTGGTTGAGAAATTCGTCTGAGCTTCTGCAATTACAAGAAAATGAGACTGCGCTCAAAGATCGGATTCTCCGCTCGGTTGCGATCATGCAAATGCCGTAGACCAATGCACAACTTCCGTCCTGGTACTTTTCCTTCAAACCCGCTTGCTACCTTGAAAATATCCTGCTGCTGAAAAGCCAAGTTCAGGGTTAACTTTAGAAGTTGCGCAGAATAAGAAAGGAGTGTGAATACACGTATTATTAATGGTCTGATCTCAAATCTCATGCAAGACCAAAAAAATGAAACTGAGAGCACGAGCAACAATGAGAAAGGAGAATTTCTTGTAATTGCAGACAACAAAGCACTTGAGATTCGCTTTTGTTCGGCTACCTTTACAGTTTTCACGTAATTACGAACGTTATTGTTGAGGGGGGTCTGCACGGCCTGACGGGACTGATTTTCGTTCGAATCGGGACAGAAGGAAAAAAGTGAGAGATGACGAAGGAAAAACCTAAACGCAAGGAACGAGCACGAGCTGAGTTAGTGCTCACCATTCAGCGAGGCTGCACTTATTTCGGTTTTGCGTTATCCTCCTAGCCTACTTACGGTTCCCATCCCAAGTTTTCGGAGCCCAAAAGAGCTCTGCGCTTGCTTTTAACGACCTAGTGAAGTCATGTTCCGTTCTGTACGAGAAACGCAGAGTAATATCGAAAGTAAAGTAGATTTCTGCATTCGGGTTTCATACACGGAACCGTGAACGTCCTTGAAAGAAGCGTGTGAGCTGTTTCTGTGCGATTTTTGGCGAACAGGGAACCGAACCATTGCATTTTCCGAGTGACGGTATGCGAATTTGGGCCATTGGCCACGGTACAAACTTTGATTCAAATCTTTGTGGAGGGAAACTGAGGACGTTCAGAATCAGCAAACCCGTGCAAGAATTACGGACAAGTTACCCAATATTTCACTTATGGCGGTGCTTCTAACAGGTGGAGGTTCTGTGGATTGTGTCACCAATTACCAAGTCAACCAGCGTCCTTCGTATTACACGCTAGATTCAGCGATCTGCTGCTCTCACATATCGCACTGACTGACTGATTGGTTCGCAGTTCGTATGCAAGTGAGATTTGGATTGTACAGGCGAAAATGATTGATCGAAGCGCATGTCAATGCGATGAGTCTGAAATGCATGTGACTTTTGTTTCGCAAATTAGTACTTCATTTCATTGTCTCATTAACGAATCGTAAATTGACTTCGGCCTGTCATGTCTGCGAAGCCATGCCGACCGCCGGGTAGTTACGAAGGCCATGTGAGTTGCGAATGTCACATCATTCAAGTCATGCCTCTTTCTTTTATCATTTCATTATTACCTCAGAGGCCTCAGATGCTGCTGAGCACGATGTCCCATGCCCGTGAAAACCACAGACCATGACTGACTACCATGCCCGGCTTGTATGCAACCATTTCACAAAATTACAAAGTCAAAACCTCATATCACACATTTATAATTACGTCCAGCATGTAGGAGAAGAAAATAAGCCACATACGTAGTTAGAATCGCTGCCTAGGCTTAAGCTTCGCTACGCAATGCAAATCACCAATCACGGCCGCGAACTCTACGATCAGGTGCATTGGCTGTGGCTAATTCCTGCAATTCGAACACGTATCATCGGCGTGTAATGAGGTCGCAATCTGATAACCCAGTTTTTACTAGCACAGTGCAACAGATTTCAATTGCAGAATTACAATGTTTTGAAGAAGTGTCGCGAAATGCCGTAAAGTCGAAAGCTTTCTGTTGGTTGATTGCTAGCTTGTTCGGCTTCAATAAATTGTCTTAATGATTTGAGCTGCAGCTGTGAGATAGTTGTCGATCTTACCTTTATAGCAGAATTATCGGATTCCGATCAACACTAAAACGATTTTCAAGTCCACCCGGAGAGATTTTGCACTTGTTTGAATTTCCAAGATGATGAATGGACTTGAACTTCTACGGCCTGCGGTAACTCCAAGACTAAACAATCACTTTGGAGGGTAACTTGCAGAGTGATTGCACGCAGACGGAGGAAGTCTATATAAAGAAAAAATTAATTGGAGCAGTGAATTCGCTGAAGAATGTGTGAGCAGGGAATGAAAGGAAGTTATGGTCCAATGCACGATGTAATCACAAGGTCTCTCCATGCGTTCCATGTGTTAATGTTTGTGACTCCGGACTGTTGCACAAGGCACAAGTACAAGTGTTATGTAACATTGGCTAACCCACAGAGAGAGTGTTCACTTGTACACTTGTCCTCATCTAATCCCACAAGCCAAACACAACGGCCAAGTTTGGTTTGACTTGGCATTGCAGTATTTAAATGCAAATTCAAGCACATTAATCCTCCCTCGTAAAGATCCTGAATAAATTGAGCTGAGCTAAAACTCTCAAGGACGAGGGACGCTGATGAATCCATTAACATTCTACTTTGCATGTCGGATATCGAATTGGACGGGCTACTATAAACAAACAGAAAGTGAGCTTACCTTTCAAATGATCCCAACTTGGCCGTCCATTTCCTGTTCCTGTCAGTGGCAAAACTGTAATGGGACTATTAAGAACAGCCACAGACAGGTTAAGAATTTAATGTCTGATGTATTTACCACGACTTAATCACACTCAAGATAACACGCGTAGCTTCCAGCTGTGTGCCTTCTATCATTTGCATCTTCTATCATTTAGAAGAACCACGAGCCTTGCCATGAATCCAGCATTTACGCAGTCCTTGCTTGTGGCCATGCACTTGCTCTCCACAGCGTTAATTAACATGTGCATGATGAATGAATCTATCGAACAAGTATCACAACTAAACAAGCTGAGCCGGCATCGGCACCTTGACATTTGACAAGTGAAAACTTGAAGCTTGTGGCATGGCTTCGCCATTTCCACTGCACGGCGATAAAATCGCACCGAGCGGAAACGTGTGATGACCATAATTAAATGATTAAATCAGGGTCTACCTCAAATGGAGCCATGATTCATGATTCTCGATGCTCCAGTCTGGACTAGCATGAGTCAGTCCATAAGCGCATTCATGTCAAGTAGATAAACTCGTGTTCGTGAACCATGAGCCATGCATCATTCTCCTACACCGTGTAAATATGAGCAGGATCGTGGGAATGATAAGCGATAAAGATACATAATTTCATTAGCAGAAGAAAAGTATTATGCTTAGTTTACTAGTTTTAGGAATAGAATTGGTTAGACCAGAATTCATAATTGCTATCTACTTGCAAAAGCCTTGCAAAAGCGTCGGTTTTGCGATGTGCGTATGTTTATGCCTTTTTTTCGTAAATCCATCGGATGGAGACTTTAGCATAGAACTGACACTCTCTGGTCGTCGGCCAGTCTTGGTGAAAGTGCTGCATTTCAAGTTGTAACCTAAACGTTGAACCAGAACATTAATTACACATGGAAGAAATTTGAACCTTGTCACTTGCCTATTTAATTAAAAAATGACAGTTATAATTTTTTCATTTTTTACACACAGTCTGGTAAAAATCGGTTAGTGTGTTAATGATTTGCAGTGGCCTTAAAACGCGACGAGATATCAATCCTGCAAATTCTGTTACTCCACATTCGTCGACTATCATCATTGCACGTGTTCAATCATTTGAGATCATTGCGAATTCAGACTCCAAGACTTGAAACCAGGTTTGGACTGCGACCGGACACTGAGCTGCTAATCCAGAGGCATCGATAAAGCTGAGATTAACAAATGAACTAGGCGTAAGTATTGGTATTGGCATCTTTTTGTGCTCTCGTGATTTGCAATTTATTGTAATAACGTTCAATTCGTAGAAATCACTTCAAGACCTCAGCTGTGCGTTAAACGTCCGCGATGGCTCTGCCTATACGTGGCCGTCGTCGTCCCGGCAAGGGTATCCACTGGCTGGACGAACTGGAGGAGGAGTACTTGGACCCTCCACTTAAGCCTATTGCCGGTGAAACGGAGTCACAGACAGATGGCATTGTTACACCCACTGGGCAGATAGAAGCACTACAACTGAATGGGTTTGACCGGAATGTGCCGGAAACAGCTGCCTCAACTCCCTCAACCCTGGAAGAAGAATCAGGACGTAAGTTGCAACCGTTGACGTCCGTGCGCCAGGAAACTTCGCGAGAAACCGGATGTCGTGTGAAATTAAGGATGTCAAGACCACAAATTTTTATGGACACAATGGAGGCTTGGTACCTGTCAGTTAAAAAGAGACGAACTTTGACAAAGACTTTGTTAAAGCGAAAAGCTGTGCAAGTGGCTGCAAATATTCGTCTTGAAACGGGAAAGATTCCACGTGACTGGATATCTACTCTTCAGAAAAATGTTGGCCTCGAAGTATTTTCTCGACATAAAGGAGGTCGGAAAGCTAAGCCTGTGAAACCCCAGGCAATTCTGGACGACGACGATATTCCTACGAATAACTTGGACTCGGTGGATATTAAAAAGGAAATCAAGAAAAGAGACGATATGGTAAAACTCGAACTTTAAAGAGTAAAATTACTTTTCTCACTTTTCCGTTGAATTTTCTATTCCATGTGTAGAGAGTTACGTCGTGCGGAAGGATTATCAAAGCTCCAAAAGTCCTCATATTAACCAAGGGAGGATCTCACACGCATGTGAAGGTCACGGAGGTGATAGACTTAACCCATGACGTGTATGAGTGTAAGACTTCGACTCAAGACAAAAGCAGTCAGGAAAAGAAGCCAAAGATAGTATGTGCCTTAATAATTTACAGTAGTGTAACTTCTCATGAACTTAACCGAGTTACATTCTCACTAAACCATTTCCCATGTCAGATTGACCGATCGGGAGAACTCCCGCCAACTTGGTGGATTGAAAAATACAATAGCACTGGCATTGCTCCACCACGCGAACTGGTATTTTACACGATCCAAGACAAAACAGTTGTCTACTATGATTACGAGCTTCCAGAAAGCTATTATTCAAACTTTCGGACGGTAAGATTTACAACAATAGCTTTAAACAGCTGGTCCTGTTGCTTACTTGTAGACGTTCTTTTTCCCACAGGAAAAGGAAGAAGGCGAAACTGCAGCCGTTGCAGATCTGGGACGCAGACAGATGCGGGTCGCTCATGACGGGAATAAATGTGAGTGGTGGGCGAAGAAATGTTAGGAAAGTTCGGCAGATTTTGGTCCTGAAGAGTAAAAATCTTTCAACAGGTTCGTTTTCGAGACTTTATTTGGACAATACCGGAGCCAACGCTTTTATTTAGAGATTCCTAGGCAAAGATATTAAGGCATTATGACACACATGTCAAATGCGTTTATTGACCTTGTTAAGAATTTTGTTACACTTACTATATTTGTTAGAAGCGGTAGCGTTTTCAGCTGACGTGTAATAAATTAGAAATTGGTTTCAATTCTCGAGTACAGGATTTCATCAAATCATTGCTGTCATTGCTCACAAGCCCGGTCATTCGTTGTCGATCTTCGTTGTTGTTGTCGGAGTTTCATTCACGTGAGCGTCTGCAGAAATGCAGACTTCTTCAACGCGATTTCCATGTTCTATCAGCTGAACTTTCACTTGGATGTCAAGCTATTTGATCAAGAAAGCGGATCGGTTAATTCGCTTACAATTAACGAAGCTGAATTATGTTATGGATATCTTACTCCTTCGAAAAGTGCAGTGACAGGCAATTCGTAGTGCAGTGTGTGTCTTTCTCCTGGCTCTATCGATGCTTCAACGATTTCATCCAGAACAACCACGCTGGTATTCTCAGCCGTCCCGGTCACGACGACATTCCACAAGTCTCCACGCGTGCCTATAAAACACGCATCAGTATTAGTTAAGCAAGCTCGTGTGATTCACTGAAAAGCAAGCGAAGTAAATCGCTGCTAACTTGTTGAGAAGTCCACTTCAATTTCGTAAATGTTTTCCGGCAGAAGCTGGCAAGGCGTCCTGTCACAGCCTTCGACCCTCACTTGGTACACGCTGCCTCGCGAGCCTGGAGCCGGGTTAAGAAGTAATAAATCGACTCCTTCCTTTTACTTTATGCACGGTTCGCGAGTTTTTACTTACCACAATCCTGCACTCCTTCGACTACCCCACGTGCATTTTGCGGGGCGGCGTGTAAGACGCTTGACCACGTTATCAGTGCCAGCAGTTGGACCACAAAATTCTGAAGTTGGGGCCTCATTTCTGCCTCTCACGGAGCTTATGTATACTGGAGTAGTGAATTATGGTAGAGAATCCGTTCCAAACTCCGCCACTTCATTCGAGTCCAAAATTGGAAGCGGCCGCGTCATGTGCTGCACTTTTATCTGGATGGTATTTTTATCAGCTCCGCATTCCGCGTTCGAGTTTGCAAATCGTATACTCGTACCTGAGTCACATTTAACTTTGCACTTAAAGCTCTTGATGCTTCGTCACGTCCTCACAGCCATCCATTTCAAGTTCTTTCTACTAAAGAGACCATTGTTGTGCTGTTAATTGTCAGCGCATGACCGTATGAGGTATTTTATGTTTGCTGTGAATGCTAACAGGGTTCACCAATTCATGAAGAGTCAGTCGTAAGAATAAATTGTTCTACTGCATGTGCAGATTAAACTTTATGCATAAAAATGATTGTAGAGATGATCGCCATTGTTCCAATATCAAAAACTGAGATTTATTGTATTGTATTTTTCGGGTAAATGCGACAATGAGATTGCTGAGAATAAGCGGAGCAGATGCGTCAGTCTAAATACTAATTGTTGGCTGACAAGTTGCCACCTGTAACTTTTTACTTAAGGGATAAAATTGAAACCAAAAATGTAAGAAGTCTCCGTCGTGATTATAAAGATGCTAACATGAGAACGAGAGCCTACTCGCTACGCGTACCGTCGTTTTCCAGAATACCTTTTTCCTCAATACACTTTGTCACAATTTTTTTCCTCAAAAATACTTTTTGCCACAATGTCTCATTACCACAATTCCTAAATTAAGTGAACATATGCAAGTACAGATAACTCAAATTCTAGACTTGAACTCTGTGAGTTATTAATAGGATATTGAATATTAAATAGGATGATGAAGATGGCAACTGCCGACGCAGAATCAGATTCCTGACGAGCTCGCATTTATCGCCTCTGTAATGCTATCGCTTGTTTATTTAAATACGTGGTTTTATGCTTGCAAGTGATACAGCGAGGAAAGTATGCCAATACTTCGCAGGCAACTATATTGGCGTTTCATGGGAGGGCAATGTTTCCAACCTTTTGGAATTGGTACACGAGATTTTCTGATGAAGTCCCAAGAACCAATAACAGCCTTGGCCATGAGGGTTGGCATTTCAAGCTCAATTGTTTCTTGTCCGGATGTCATCAGAATATGTTCAAGTGTATTGGGATGCTTTGGAAAGTGATAAAATGAATGCCCGACAGTTGTGGCAAAAAGTACTTTCTGGAATTCGGTCATTGTGGAAAAGGACTATGGCATTCTGGAAACCGTTTTGTGGCAAAAGACGTAAGACCATTCGCTAATCACTAACCTCTTAGATCATCACAAATCCATCATACAAAACGAACCATTTTATGAGAAATCGTGATGAGTATTTTGTACTAATTATGAACCAGCGCGTACATGAACACCGTCGATAATTTCTTCGAACACGGATCACATGAACTTAAAGGAAAAGATGCAATTTTCTTCCACATGTTTTGATCACTGCTTCAGCTTTCGACTTGGGCGACCGTTCTCATCTCGAGTTCGATTCTTCTTGTGTTTCTTCTTTCGGCTGAAATTAAGAAAGCAATGAGGGAATAGGTGAAGAAATGATCGAGATTGGAGGAAATAAAAAAAGAAATTTACCTGCCAAATATTCTCTCCCAAATTGACGGCTCCAACACCCTACTGGTTCGACTCCCACCATAATCCACACCGTGAATTCCGTCTGAGTCGGAAGCCCCAGTGTATGCGTCTTCTCGATTAATGCTCTCTTTCCCGACGAAACAATCTTGGAGACCTTGACACTTTTTCAGCTTCAACAATGCCGCCAGCATCCAGTCCTCTTCGTGAGCTGGAAGCGTTTCGATCGTATTTCGCAACTGGTACGAGTCTGGGAAATTGAACGACAATTAAAAAAATTGAAGAATCCAGGGCCAGTTTGAACAAAAACAGAACCTTACCCTGATTCAAATCAAAGTACATTTTGAACCCCGTAATGAAGTGACAGTACAGATAATTGTGTGTGGAATTTATCGTCCGAATGCAAGAATACGTGTTGTTATTTGCATTCATGCAAAAGCAGAATGACTCCAAAGTCCATTTTGGTTCCGTGCGCCAGTGGCTGCGGTCGTGCCAGAAGCAGTTCATTTTGTCTTCACTGCCACATGTCTCTGCCTCATGTCTTTCAGCCGAGTCGTTGATTCTGTGAAGAAATCTTTGCTTCTTTCTTAATTTTGAAAGCAACTTTTTCCGTTTCCTTTCTTCGCGTTCTTGTTGGCGCAACCATCGTGGACTGTCTCTAATTCCAGTACAATCACAGTCGTCATCACTGCTTCCACCAGAATTAAGCTGAGCATCGCTTGAACCTGAAAACATAGAGTTAACGACGACTTCGTCTTTTAACTGTTTGAACTGATTTTTTAAAGCCACTGTTGTCATCGACGTACCCTTCCTCTGTCCCTTTACCCTTTTGCGACCATTTCTGTGGTTTCTTCCATTCTCACCATCGTCCTCACGCACTCTCTCTCGTCCCTCATTGGTCTGACTAGCTTTTGGCCTGTTTTCTCTGCTCTGGCTGCGAGCGACTTCTTCATTGTTGCGCCCATTGTTATTCTTCCTCAGTGGCTTCGTTGTCGTTGTTGCTTTCTTGGCTCCTCTTGTGTCTGGCAATGTAATAGAGTAGTCTGTCGGGTCAATTTCCCAAATGTCGTCCTCATCTTCAAACAATCCGTCGTGGTCTTCATAATCTTCCAGAACCTCTTCGGAATGATCATGAAATGTTCTTGTGGATTGGCTCTGTTTCCGGTTTTCTTTCTTTCTACCGAAATTAGCATTTTTGGGGGTGTCAGCACCAGTTCCAGCCGCGGACGTGACCTCGTCAAGGTTTAAAATTGTTGTAAAGTCAATTTTTGGATAGAGGTTGAATGCGCTTAGGAATGTGACATTGTTTGCGCTTCCGCTGGCACCGGTAGGCGTGGGCAATGGAATAAGCGTAGGGACAGGAACGTTGTTATTCTTCACTTTCTTCGGTCGCTTGGAATGCCCTACTGAAATTGGGAGAAACGAAGCAGCGGGAAGCGAGCTATGAGATGGACTTCTGAACATGTCGTGATTTCCTGACGGAGACGAGGCCCTGATGTCAGTGCTGCTGTTATAAAATTGTCCTGGTCCTGAGAACTTTCTTCTCATGCCTCGCCGTCTTTCACGAAGTTCTTCGATTCGGAGTTTCAGCGACTCGATTTCATCATCAATCATTTGCCTTTCTCTTTCCCACTCGGTTTCGCCAGTAGAATTGTTCGCACTCCGCTTAGTTCGCGGGCACGCACATTTCCGGCCGTTTCGGTCGCGTCCGAATTCCTCGTTCGTGCCCGTGATGTTTAGTCCATAAGCGTACAGTGCAGTGTCTCGAATGAAGTCTTCGTCGTACCTGCATTTTCGAAATCGTAGTCGATTCTTTTCACGACGACAGTACTTCTTTTGCCCAAGATGGCAAGGATACGGATGAAGCTGACACAATGCAAGTTCAGTCGCCGTGGTCTCGTTCTCAATTAAAGAAGGGTCTGGCGTTTTCGGTTGTTTTCTCCTCGTTTCTTGTCCCGCATCAAAAATATCTACGTGATTTGAGTTGCTTCTCATTGTTGTGGCAGGAGATGAGTCTCGATACTCCGAGTTTCGGTCAATCGGGTCGCGCCGCCCTGAGCTTTCTATGAGGAAACTGTGTATCCACTCCAAATCGCCTTCGTCATCAATATAATCATCTTCTCTGCTGCTGCTGTCTGTCGGTGCTTGTCCGGAATACTTTCTCAGGAGCTGTACCATTGACCTACCGTCCATATCGTCTGGCACGGGAAGATTTCCCAACTCCAAGAAAGTTGGCGCTAAATCAATGTTTAATACTGGCTCATGGATCATTGTTCCACCCGGTGGAGCGCTCTCAGCCCTTCCTTTCGGAGGTGACAAGAAGAACGGGACACGAATATCGAATTCATATGGCATTGATTTCCCTTTGACTAGACCAAATTGCCCGACGTGGTACCCGTGATCTGAGGTGTAAAACACGTACGTATTTTCAGAAAGACCAGACTCCTGCAGCAGATTCATAATCCTGGAAACGGCCAAGTCCACACTTTGCAGTGTTTGCAATCTCTTCGTCATGAGCATATTTGTGAAGTTCTTGAGTGTCGGATTCATTTTCGACGTCACGCGCAGTATCCACTGCTTGTCTAGGTTGGGCGCATGGTTGTAACTCGGTGTGTGATGGGCGGTTGTGTTGAGGAACATGTCTTTGTACTCTGGGGCGGAATCTTCTGGACCGTGTGGAGACGGGAAACTTGCGACGAGCAAGAATGGTTGCTGTATCCGACGCGTATTTGCCTGGCCCTTGCCATTGTCCCTACTTTCAGAACTCGATTTGATATTTTGGGTTGACACAGCAATCATTCTCCGAAGAAAGTTGACGGTGTCATTCGCAATGGAATTTGGATAATAATCTTGTTTATAATTACTGCCATATCTTATTTTTACACCATTGCGATTTACTGTGTAGTTGTAGAATCTCGAGTTCATCAGAAGAGCGTTCCATTCGTCCTGCGTCATTGGAATCTTTTATTATCAAGCACTTGGAAATCTGAACGACTCCTGTTTACTCACCCAACCATACGGAATGTGTGAGCCGTCATATTTATTTAGATACTTTCCAATGTAAGATGTGTAGTAACCAGAATCCCATAAATAAGAGGCAAATGTCCTTCTCTCAAAGTTCTCTCGCCATTGAATTGAACTGCAGTTGTCGTTGTTGGTGTAAACTTGATGATTATGAACGTATCTACATCATAAGGACATCAACCACGTTATAATTAGTATTACAACGTGCAAATCACTAGTGCGCTCTTACAATCCAGTGAGAATCGAACTTCGAGATGGGCAACACATCGGCGTGGTCACGTATCCATGCCGGAACTCAACGCCTTGTTCCCGGAAAGCTTTCAGGGTCTCAGGCATATACTCCATGCTTCCTGAGATTCAGCGTACAATCAGTTACAGTCCTTCAAAATGTAAACAAATCATTCAGCCTATCCTTCTTACCAAGCTCAATGTCCTGGTCATCTGTCAAAATGAGAATAATGTTGGGCCTCGAATCCTGTTTTACGGGCTCTAAAATTAAATAAAACTCCTGTATTATTGACCAAGCCACAGCAAACTTACCGTATAGCAAGTTAAATACCCATTTCGTCGTAGTTGCCATCAGTCAAAATGTCATCTGCTGTAGCATCGTTGTCAGCTTCTTTAGATTCCTCTTTGTCGTATTCGTCTCCATCGTCCTCATGTTCGTCCTCGTCGTCATCCCCCTCATCTTCGTCTTCATCCAGATCCTCATCGGCCGAAGCAGGTTTTGGCTTAGATGCTCGTTGTTGTGGCTGTGGTGGTGGCAATACGAGCGGAGCCACCGCCCAGGAACTATCACCAGCATTCGTGACATGTGATCCGGATCTTCTGCCGTTGCCAGCACCCAACCTCTTCTTCTTATGCGATACCTCTTCAATGTTTCCAACCTGGCGGACTGGCAACGATGACTTAGGAATAGTTGGTATGTCGATTTGTAATTCACTCGGGAGCTTGACGTTCCTAACTCGAGGGGCTTGTTGAGAAGGTGAAGATTTGCCAGCATCTTCATCTTGAACGGATGAGTTTGCGCATATTTCACGTCCTGCTAGCATCCATCCAGTAACTAATATTATAATTAAGGTCCTACTAGTTCCACGTCGTATATGATACAACACCTTAAACATCTTCTCAGTGTGGCGGCCGTGACGCGGGTGGATTTAGGAATGTGTCGGTCACTTTTATCAAATTAGAGATATCGTTGATGGCGTTCGCACAGTCATTTTCACTCACCTTCAACTTGACAATTTGATGCCACCAACCTGAATCGTCACGAAAGACATGTGCGTCTATTACTTTATCACTATTCGTTAGTGCAATTGTCGGCTTCAGAATTGTCGTCGTGTATTGTTTGCACTGATTGTAACTGGTAGAGGCTGATCTTGATGGACCTGGCTCAATCACTGCTGTTAAGAAACACAGTGTTTAATCATGCTGTAATTCCGTTGGAATTGAGACACACGCGCAGAGCATCGCGTCTCGAAGATCAAGATCAAGCAAACGAGCTGTCACTCTCTCGAAATGATGAATGAGATCACTGCACTCGTTGATAATGATAAGAGTATTGCGAACTTGGAGTTTGCAACATTAAATGTGCGATGTGAGATCAAAGCCGCCCAAGCGAATGGAATGTGAATGACAAGTTACATGAACTTTAAATGCCCGGAGATGTGTCAAGCACGTTTGTGTTTAATTGGCTTGCTGGTTTTGCATCATGCACACATGAGCAAGACATAAACAAGACCAAAGAGTGAGAAAAGGTTCAATTTTTTGAATTGCGCCATCAAAAAGAGTCACTCAGCATTTCATTTGTTCATTTCACTTCAGTCCCGCATTCCTGCCTGCCAATAATAAAAGATGCTCCTTTTTTTTAAAAGATGCACCTCCGAAATCCAACCCTTCTTGATAAAAAAGGAAACGAAGTTCGAGTCCACAATGAAATGGGATTATTGTTGTCAGCGTTGGGTTGTTAATGGCAAACGAGAGCTCACATTAACACAACAAGTGTCATTCAGCTGCTAATGAATCAACAAGTTTCCATGATGCACAAAACTTCGTTTTGTTAAATGTCCAGACTCGGTGCAATGAATACTCAAATGGAGTCAAAGACAAAATTGTCTCAAGGCAAGGTCGTCAACTGCTCACCCCAAACTTCCTCAAATAATGCCGCTGTTCCGAAATTGATACTGAATTGGACACCTCACCGGAAATCACGTCGACACTTGGCAATTTCCAGAAGAAGAGGGCGATTATGCTGCTGAATCGCTCCAGACTCAGAACAGCCACGTCGTATCTGTACAAAGTTGACTCTTACGATGTTCCAAGCAGATTGGCATCCGCCAGACAGAATTGCACCGATGCGATTGGCATACTACCAAAATTGACACCTGAATGTCATGAGAAGAGTTGTTCACCGCGCGAGACAGTCCAGACAGGCGATGAAGCTGAAACTGAAATGGAGGACAACCTGTACCTCGGCCAGCGGAGACCGGACATTGACGTGGAGATGGCGGACGAAGTGGAACAGCCAAGGCTCAAGGACATTCTCAGAATGATCACCGGTAGCCTGCAAATGTGGTCTTGGGCGAACACACTCCTACGATTTATGGCCCGCACGGGACGACGTGTTCACGATTTGGATTTGGAGCTGGCAGAACAAGACGAAAGACTGCAAGAGCGAAGAACAGAAGTCGAAGAAGAGGGCCAAGTTCAAGAAGCAATTAGTGTAGTATAGTTATCATTTAATAGTGTGGTCACCGCGTCTGTATTTTGTTTGGCACTGATAATCATGGTATTACAATTGAACAAGTAATCAATCGGGGAATCGGTTTTGGAATCGATGGAATTACAGATGCGTCGCGTAACTTGCGTTCCTTGAGAAATAAAAATGAGCCATTTAAATTCGAGGATATTTATTGACTCAAGTTTTGGTCTGAAATTAAAATTCTCTTATAATCAGATTTTATGCTCCAATTTTCACGATTCTACATAAGATTAGAGAATTCATGGTTCATAAAAGAGTGCGAAGCACGTTGAACATCTGTGACAGTTTAGATTATATTGTCAGGGAGGTTAAAAGAATCTATTACAAATATTTAAAGGAGTTTCCACTACTCAATTATATAAAAGCCTTTCGTTGGTAAAATCTTAAGTAAATGGTTAACTGACTCAAATAGCAGTCGCTAGTTCACAATCACACAACATTGGCGCTTGATGAATGCAAGGTGACTCCAGCACCTTGCGTTTGCATTGACATCAACTCAATTGACCCGCGTCCAAGCATGCGATGGCTAAAATTCTAGTCCAGCTGTTAGTACACGTAAATCTGTTTGAGTTGCTCGCGAGTTTCGACCGAAATGTTATAAATATTAAATCTTTTCTTCTCTGCCTGATGTTCTTTCATTCTTTTTGGAAATTGCAAGGCATTTAGAACACGATCACTGAACGAGGATTTGGAAGGCGACGGTGAAATTCCAGCACCGCAGCCACTGCTGGGATAATTCAGACTATTATTTGAACTACTCATTTTATGAATAGAGTTGGTGCTATCCACCACATTATTGTGGTAATTGCCACCGCCGTTGCAGGGAATTGACACTGACTGTGTCCGAGGACGACCACTTCTTGAGACTTCGTTTGTCGAAACCGCAGACGCTGCACTGCCCCGGCGCGGGTGGCTACTCATTTCGTCGTGCACGATCACCGTTGAGAGCTCCGGCGCCGTCGTCATGTGTGGGTCATCCGGGTCGACCAAACCCAGAATTACCGGAAGCGGAATGGACTTCTTATTGTTAAGTAGGAAGGAAGGTGCGAGCTGCTGCTGTGAGGGTTTCAGACTGACGGAGTGCGGAATGTCCTCGATCGAGATCTCTTGCGAATAGTAATGGGAGGTTGGTGAACGCAAACTTGTGCATTTCTCCTCGTCGTCTATCTCCCGCCTGCTTTCAGCCCGTCTCATCCTCCTAGAAAAACGTCATCGGTCGGTCAATAAATTTTAGCTCCATGCATGTGCTTATGGCCTCCTCCTGCCGTCTTTGGGAATTTTGTGTACCTTATCAGAAGGGCAATGATAAGGATGGCACTTATGGCAATCGCCAACGGGACGAAGAGGGTGCAGATCACAATTAATGAGTCGCCTGCCGCTCCCTTGCTGTCAGAAGCCTCCAATTCTGCTCCTGTGAAACAAAACAAAACGCAAACATAAATTATGGAGATCAGCAGGCTGGCACAGCGTGAATGATTTAACCTTGTCCGTCCTGCCGTGAACTAGATCACAAAAATCATGCTACAGACAGCACTGCTTTACTCCATTATTAATTTCCAAGGTCAGAACGCGTGTGTTTGTGTTTAACGTGGGGAAGTGGAATCTGTGTGAAGGAAATCTTTTGTGCCAGAATTAGGAAGTCAAAGTCAGAGAAGGAAGAAGATTTCCAGGTGAAGGTTGCCATTTATTACGTACAGTGCAACAAAACACATGAATTTCATCCCAGCGTGTTTGTGCGATTGTGCGCCTGCGTAAATTGGCGTGCCAAGGTGAGACTCCTCAAGACTCGGTTATCCGACACAAGAAAACATCAAATCAAGGTAAAGGTTAAGCGTATAATTGTCTGTTACTCTTTCAACCCGTCGCGTCAACCCGTGCCGTATTTATTTGTCGCGTCCAAGGGACAAGGAAAGGGTCAGTCCACAGGCTGGGAAAGGGTTCATCTCTTGCCCAGGGGAATAAATATCCAATCTTGACCCGTTACTTTCCCGAACCGTTGTGCTATACAACATTCACACGGCATAACCCTTCATTCTGCCTCCTTTTTGACGGGAAACCCACGGCCAAACACCGCGCCGGTCTTTCGTAAACATGTTTTTAATTAAATTAATGAGAGCTGTTGAATGCTAAACCGTATTTCTTTAAAATCTGCGAGGAATTGCTAATGACTTCGTTGAATACAAGCAAAGCTTTTGCAGAATGCGAAACCAATGGAAATTACCTTATAATGGAAATTCTTGAAACTAACTATTGTCGACGCACCTGAGTCTGGAATCACAATTGTAGTGTCGCACACAGGAAGAACTAATGCAAAATGTCAGGAAGCTCTGCGAATCTGGCTTCGAACAATCTGATTTCAATATTCAGCCGCAAGTGTTAAGTGCTCGATCATGTGTGGTCGTTGATCTGCTGCGCCACGACACATAAGCCTTTTATACTTTAATTCTTATCTCGAGAATTAACGTACTCTGGTGTGTATGTGATACCTTTTTGATTGAACAAGTGTGAAAATATTTCGGTGAACCCTGCTCCCACGACCGAAGTCTACAAAGTTAGACCCAACACACGTCATTAGTCGACTCACCTCAAAAAATTCCTGTGGCTGTGGAATTGTTACGGGACGAGCCTGATAATTTTAATGTTGACTGAACGAATTCGTGTCAATTACTGAGAAAAAGAATTGAAAGTTACACGCAAACACTTTCTTAGAAGTCTCTATCGCACTATTTACATTAACGCTAGAGAAGCTGTGAATGGTGTGATTAATATGCGTATTAATGATGAGTAATGGCATTGCGTGTCATTCATTGTCTTATGTTTCTTAACCCTGCCGACAAGATAGACAACGCATTTAACGACTTGACGCATGCACAGAGCAGCATTACAGCATTTGACGTCCTTTGATGTCAGGAGTCAAGAATAAGCATTTCTTGTGCAGCCAATGCAGAATGCATCTGAGTCTATTTATGGTCTATCATTTCACGCACGCAAAATGGAACGCAATATGTAAATGATTCATTTCGTGGCCTAGCGTAGCATGGTCAGGCCAGACTGGTAAACAAACCAAAAACAGTCATAAGCCCCTGCTTTTGCTTCATTCCGGTGTAAACAGGATTATGGAATATGGTGTGAAACTATAAACGCAAAACTCTTACTCATCAACCACAAACGAATGCGGCGATTGTTATCGCTATCATTCATGTGCTGGACACGTGAAAAAGCGTCACAAGTAGTCATAGACCCAATTGTGTACTTGCGCTTGTGCTGAATAAGAAAGTTGTGCGGACTAATGGAATTTTACATCACATTCGCATCAAATCCTTAAGTGTTCCTTTTTGAGAATTTGCGAAAGAATTTTAGACCCCGACTTCTTGGAATTCGAAATCTGATCGTAATCACAATACAATACATGTTCCAGAAGTGTGTTGATTTGATGCCGAGCAAGTTTTTACCATCACGATGCCAGAATTGTCACGTTCAACTTCATTCAAATGCAAATACCTTCGAATAATTATTCGAGTTATTTTGGGCTTCAGTTTGGGGTTCATGCACGGAGTCCAATTATAAACAAGCGCAGAAATCTCAATCAGGCCAGCCTGGATCAGCCCAGTTCAGACTCGATTCAATTCCTGGATGTCGAGTGGTTTGGCTTGACTTTAATTAACTGATTAACAGGTCATGCTCATGTTCTCATCAACAACTTTCTCATTACGGAAGGGTTAAAACATGATCGGGCGCATTAGCATGCCATGCAAGCGAGTACGTACAAACAAAAGAATCTGCAACCCAACCAGTTTTTACAGCCAGTTAGCACGCGTTCGCGAATCGCGATTCTTTGTTATTCAAATGACTGGAAATTCAATTCAGCAGCGTGCCGAGAGCTTCGTACAGTCAATTTAGAGGGTAGAGTCCAGTCTTAATTACTCACATTACCATCAAATTATGGACCACGACGCTTTTGTCTTTTATATTTCCCACTTTAATTACTTTGACTGTGACTGTCCTGCAATGCAATGCATTTAATGACTGTTCAACTTGGTACACGCGTTCCATGCATTAATGAATCGGAATTCTGAATTGAGGGTCGAAGAGTGCAAAAAAGGTTACAACACTTTCCTTTGTTTCATTCGTTTTCTGACGTAAGCAAGCGTAGTGAATCGGATTTCTGAGACACGCCACAGCAAAAACCAAGCGTATATCTTTGTCCTTGACATGAACTTAAAATAGTTTGAGTTCGTGTAAAAGCTTTCTTCGAGTTCGAATTCGAAGCGAGGCCTCAACCTTTGGCCGGCCTGTGACTTACCAAATTCGAAGCTCGACTCGTTGGCCACAGCCAGACTGCCTTCCCATGAAGCAGTGTGATCCGAGTGCTGATAAGCAGTGATCATTGGGTCGGAGAACTGCGTATGCTGCTGGTCATACTGAAGAGATCGGCTCGTGCGATGCGTGTGCGCACTTATCGTGCTGCTGTCTTCGGGTCCGCTGCTCATCGTGGAACTCATTGTTCCTTCTTCGGTCGGGTAGATTTGTCTGCGCTAGTCTTGAGATTTCATTTTAGTTGTCGCATTGCCAGCTGATGTTGCGAATTGCCAGTCGGAACTCTATCCATTGACTTGGTCGTTGAAATATATATCGAGCACTTCACTTTCCAAGTACTGGAGAAGAAAAGAACCTGTTCAATTAAATCTGTCTGTCATTGCCACTGCTTGGTAGCCCAAAGCACGTGGAAAATTAAGAAGAATGCATTTGGAATGATTTCTATTCACACTCGTGTACTCGCAGGCGTGCAGTGTGCAAACTGCGTATGGCGTATCGAACGTCGTATCACATTAAAATGATAATTTCTCTGAAATATTCCTAAAAATTAAAGAAATGTCGGCCTACACTTGTTGCAGAACGTGAATAACTTGGAGTTGTTATTCTAGCTTAGCCTATGCAAGTGCAAAGCAGAATGGTTGAAAATCCAAATGCTGGAAATGAATGAAAGGCCACGGCTACACTTTTCACCATTCGCGTTCCAGAGCCTGAGTGCCTTTGCCTTGCTTTGCCTTGTTAACTGTTAAGGTCTTGGCCTCTGGTCTTCTGAATGATGCACAGTATTTATTATGCACACAAGAAATGATTAGCTTACCTGTGCAAATGTAGAGACTAAGACCGAGACCCTTTCAACTAACACAAAGTGAAGCCCACACTGCACTGACACTGAAGCCGATGATACGTTAATAGTATTCTGACTCTAAGCTTAAGCTTAAGCATGTCATTAACAAACTTGCGACTTATGAGCCTGGCTTGGCGTACGTTGCATGAACTCGGCCGGTCACTCTGCACTTCTGTTATAATGAATGCATGAAAACTAGCTGGCTGTCTGCTCATTGTTAATTGTCATTGTCAATCACAGTCGCCGTCACTGTAAATTGCCGTGCTCTGCGTGTTCGCTTCACTTTGACTAGACTCTGTAGACTCATTTAGCCTTGTCATGGAAGCTTTTGTATTTGTTCCTTTTGCATTCTGCAGGAATTCAGAATCCTGATCCTGAATCCTGACGGGATCATAATCAGCGTCATACCATTTTGCTCACATTTCGCATTCGCACATGCGAGTGTGGCTCCGAAGTGAAGTAAACTTGACATTTGTTTAGACAACTGTTGGCATTCAAGATCGGACTGGTTGCAAAATGTGTAATTCATGGTTCATTTTCATTAACTGGCAGGATTTGGCTCCCTTTGATGTCATTGTTCTCTAATTTTTCACCAATGACACGTTGCATTGCATAAGAAGCGACCGGAGCTTCCCTGCCCTTCAGCATCTGATCAATATTGACAATTCATTTAACACTCGCGCCGTCTTTGCTCGTTACTTAATGCAGGTGCGATGTGATTCATCACGAAAATGGCTGAAGCAGTGTCTACGCTGTATTTTGCTCTCAATTGCGATTAAGAGTGCGTGCTGTTGCGTCACTAAACTGAACTGAACAACTGAGCATGTGCTCAATTGTTGTATTATCTAACACGATACACTGCAATCTAAATTGATACTGACAGCCCGAACTCCGACCACTGTTAAGAGTACAAAAGCATAATTGGCTAAGTACAGAATGAGAATATGATAAGACCCGAAAACTCATTAAAATCCAATTTATGGGTTTCCCAAGTGTACCGCTGCATTTGCATTAGCTTCGCTTAGTGTTGATTAAGAAGCATTTATGTTTTAGGATAAGAAACTTACGGAAATGATGAGGATCGATTCTCTTCAGCAAATGGAAAATCAGAATCGAACCAAGTTTTGCTCTATCTCAACTCTCAAAGTCCAACGGTTTAAGTCTTAACTTCACAGATTCACGGCTCACGTTCTTCTGTCTTATTTCAGTCTGCTGACGACGATAATTATTGGAAAGTTACAGCGCGTGTAGCGTTTTCAGTTCCCGAGGCAGTCGTTCGGCAGGGTATCCAAAACTGCACCTGATTAACAAAGTTACTCGGTCTTGAATTCTGAGCTAATTCAGTAGCGTCTCAAGTTATAATTTGAGGAGCGTCACTTTGCCAAAATTATGCTGCAGCCACAAAGAAACTAAACTATTTTTGCATATGTGCAAAATAACCGTCATTAACTCCTGGCTCTAATTATGGCAATTACAGAGTTGTTAATGCGCGTCTTACTCATTGAAGCTGCTGCCGCTGCTTGAATAGTAAAGCGAATTAACTATATGATCTGTCACAGTCTCACAATGATAAACACTGTAAATTCTAATTGACACCACACAACAGCTTATATAACAAATACACCAGGCTGGGCACGTATTCACGTACACCTGTGAAATGTGCTACTGGCTATTGTACTAATTGTACGCACATTATTCACTGTCTTAGTCTATGGAATTGCAGAAACACCAACAGTAACAGCTAAATTACAATTAGAAAAGAATAGAATCTGACTCAAAGCGTGCACTGCGAGCAAAGGCTTGCATTTTGCCATTTGGCAATTGAGGAGGCTTAAACCAGTTTATTCCGAAATTTGATGTTGCTCACATTTGCTCCCACTTAAACTTCTTAAGTCCCACCACCTTCACCATCAGCTGCCACAACCTTTCATTAGCGATGGATTCTAGGCTTTTTGTATGAAGCACGTGTGGAGCGACCACAGAGCAAGCTCGATTGGAATGATTTTTGCAAAACATTTAATTAGGAGTTGTTAGCGTCTGTTAATGACGTTAGTGTAAATAATTTGATAGTTAACGCCAACTAGCGAATGGCCATCTTCATAATTGCATTGCACAACGAAAACATGTGGCGTGTGTTGCCATTTCTTGGAATCGGAAGAGCCCCTCGTGCTTTGTTAGTGACTGATAGAGTGGGTTGGGTGTTAGTTTATTTGTTAATTGTTACAAGCGATGGCATGTTTAAATTAGCACTGATCGTGATGCTCTTGTAACCTGGAATAAATGAATTAAGATCTCGTAACGCTAAATGAACTGTTTGTATAACAAGATTTAATGATGCAGTTTTTAGATTCTGTTTATTCCAGCAGAATTCGTTTCACAAATTGTAATTTACTACAGTAAGGTCATAACAGAAACCAAAATGGCGGCTACCTAAAATGCACAATAGAAATACACGTATTATTTAGTGATAGCGTCGTAAGGGTGCCTGATAGGCCTGATTTGGTCTAGGCGAGAGCATTACATAGAGGAAGTAGCCGGTGATGTGGTGGAAGATGCCGCAGCAGATACGGCACATGAAAATGAAGAAGAGGACAGCAAGTATAGCGAGGGCGATCATGAAGATGACTGAGATGATGTACAGCACCGTGCAGCTGGCGCTGTTATCCTCTGAGGCGCAGGATCCGAACGTTGTCCAGGTCCCACTCGCGTGCTTCTCTGTGTAGTACGAAAATCCGGAGCCAGATGCCATATTTAATTAGTCCACTGCCTATGGAAGATCCGAGACACGAATTTAGACAAGGCCAGACTGAAGATAAAAGTTAAGTCATACTTTACGCTTGGGCTCCTTCAATCAAGGAAACACACCTTCGCGTCGATTAACAAGAAGTAAACTAATATTTACCGTTTAATTATCGTTAGTTACGCCGCATTGTTCTAACGCAATGCTAATTCGAAAAGCCGAGTCTCTGAGTCTCAAGCTGGTGAAATTTTCATGCTTGTTTGAGTTCCGCAAGCTAATCTTATGGCTTTCGCTATCACCTTCATTTAAACCACGAACGATGTTGACTCACTCGCAATAGCATGGACAAGACGCCTTAAAACCAAGACGGTAAGTGAATTTCTATCCCATTTAAATGGTCAACCACAAAGATAAGTTATTAATCTCCAGTCTAGGCCTCATTACTCATTATGTTTGTACAATAAACGGTCAATCCATGCAGAAATGCAGTAGTAGAGTTCAAGCGTTCATGTTCATCGAGATCTTTGTGCCCCGCTGCCTTTGCATGGCCGATGCTGAACTCAACTTCAAGCCCAATGGAATTTTAGACGAGGAAACAATTTATTAAACCCGATTAACACAAGAATTGACAATGATTAGAATTTATTTTGGGGAAGTAGAATTTGATGCAAGTGATTGTAGCTTGCTGTCCCGTGTGTATTTCGCCATTTCTGAAACAGATCCAAGGGGAACAATGAACAAAGTTACAATCCCATCAGCTAAGTAAAAGTCTGCTTAACCTGTGAGTAAAAGTCTTTACCTTTTTCCGGAATTGATCGATTACTTGATTTCAACCCCTTGGGTAATGATTGGTTTGCCGTCCGCGTCGTATGACACTGAAGCTGTTTGAATAACTTGCTGAGCAGGCTCAGCTGAAATAGTTTCAGTGGTGGTGACCTTTCCGGTCTTTGGGTCGATGGTAGCAGTTATAGACAAGGACATCCACGTACATAGAGTAGCTTGGCATGACAGTGAGCTTACGGCATTATCAGATGCTAACCACAATTGGCAATTGGGTGACAAAGACGGACGAAAGACTTATCAAAACCTGGAATTTATATATGCAGTGAAATTGCAATAGAACAGAACAAGTGCTATAGTTTCTAACCTCTTATCAGTCTACATGGAATGTAGGTCACCAGTCATCGAATGTAGCCGAACCTTCAGCATATCCTAAAGTTATTCAGCATGATCAATTGTATTAGCTGCAAGCAGTAAAGATGTAAAATCATTTTAACATTTCAACAAGACTGGAACCACGCAGAATTTCAGACTGAAATGAAAATCTTGTGCGTAGCAAATTCGTAATCGGAAATTACGAATACCTGAATTCTTGCAAATGGAGCTTAAAATGATCGGAACATCAATGATTCCTTAAAAAGATTCTTGATTGAACCACATCACCACATGCTATGCCAAATGCCATAAAAAGCTATCTTATGCTTACAACAAAGACAAAGACAAAAAGACTTTTCTGCGCTGGATTTTTCTTTTTAAATTTTGATGTCGGTCGAGCTTTAGTGTGACGTTCATGGAGGGTTAGTTTGAATTGTGTTAAGTTAGCTAAAAGTTAGTTTTTAGTTTCAATTCAGCTAAAAAACAGACTTCAACAAGGCTTCGTTTCAGCTTAGCTTTTTTATTCGCTAAAAATTACACGAAGCAATCAGCGCAATCGTTGAAAACAGGACCTCAGTAAGTTTTTGAAGTGTATGATGAATTAATTATTGGAAGTGTTTGAAGTAAGTTTTTTTTTTTTGCAGCTTGATAGGATCGTGATCACCAAAATTGAAGCTGAACTTCAAAAGGCAACACGGAGAAAGTTCAAGAATTTCCGGTCGCTAATTGCAAGTCGCAATTTCATTTGTACTATAATGGTATGCCTTTTCTCTAATCTTACGCTTGCCTAGTTTGTCCCTTCATATCAATTGCTCTTTCTTCTGATCTGCTGAAAAGGATGGAAATCCAAATCCAGTTGCAACGTCGAGTTCTGGCTCCGTCTCTACTGGAAATGCTGGCCGAAAACGCAGTGGAAATTTATCAGATTCTGACGAAGAGGATACCGAATCAGAATCATCATCGTCTTCCTCAAGAGCCCTTCGTGGCTTCCGTAAGGAATGGCAAAGCGAATTGAAGGAGTCGTCTAGCAGTGCCAAAACTACAGACTCTACGACCAACGCTAAAGACTCGACAATTTCGCCAGCTGAGCAGCAACATGCTTTTAAAGCACCTGCTCCAAGTGATGTGGAGGAAGAAGCAAAAAACTTGTTCCTGATGGGAGTCGGTTTAGAACGTCAAGGGGACTTGTATGATGCTGTCCGCCACTATCGTCGTGCCATGCAATTGGTACCTGACATTGAATATCGTGTGAATCAGAATGAAACTCCAGCGAATGAAACAAATTCACAAAATGATTCGGATTCAGAACATGAACATGAGTATCAGCCTGATCCTGAGGATGACCTTGACTACGATGGAGATTTAAAAACCAAATTCCTCAAAACAATTGAAGCGAACGGTTGGAAATTTTTCGAGAAAAAGCATTCAGACACTAAAGTGCACTTGAACAATATTCCGGTTGAAGTTTTGACTTACATCTTAAGGTTAGCTGAATCTTTTACCAGGTCTCCAACAACATTGACTGATTTCTCAGTGTAAAAATTCGCTTCTTCTCTGAACAGATGGCTAATTTCAGATGAGCTAGATTTGAGAAGTCTGGACATAGTTTCCCGAGTGTCCAAAGGATTTTATTGCCTTTGTAGAGACGAGGAATTATGGAAAATGGCTTGCGAGAGGTGGTTTAGCTCTTTTGGAAGATATCACTTCAAAAGCTTATCTTCATATCTTCTTATGCTTGCGCTTCTTCAGGGTTTGGAACAAGACTGATGGATTCAGTGGAAGTACATTAAGTACATTTTCGTCCTATCGTGAAATGTTTCTTTGTCGACCAAGACTTCGATTTGAAGGATGTTATATCAGCAAGGTGTCATATGTTCGGCCTGGTGAACATTCTTTTCAGGACCACTCGTACAGGTTAGCTCGAAGTTTTGCACGATAATAAATTGTTAGGCGTTGTGATGTAACTGATTAATGTTGTTCGGTTGCAGACCTTGGCATTTAGTCGAATACTACCGCTATTTAAGATTCTTCCCGGATGGTACCTTACATTTTCTGACGACATCGGAACAACCCGCCAATACTGTGTCTGGGCTCAGGGATCACACGCCAAGAAATCCGGCCACTCTGCAAGGAGAATATAAAATAGTGTACGACAACTTCATCACGGCCCGGGTCGACGCAAAGCAACCATCAGCGAACTACAATAGCCGGGCAGGAAAATCCAAGCAGAAGACCCAGAGCTCGTCATTGAGAACCACATTTCACATGGCATTTCAAGTTGAAAAACTTCGTGGTCGGCCCAACTGGGTACTGAATTGGAACAGCCACTCTGTGGTGTTGATCACGAAGACAGGTGTGGAGCCTGACGTTGTAGTCGAAATACGTTCGAAGTTCGAAATAACTCACAACAAATACCCTCCTCTATATTTTTCCCGTGTTAAATCGTACACAAGTAAGTCTGAGAATATTCTTGAGCCACCGCCTTTAGATAAATCGGAGACAGATTAACATGGATAAGACTGGTAGTCAATTTGTTCAGGCTCTTCTTTAAATCGTGTTTTATGTAGATTCTAGGTGCTCGGTTCTACTGTTCTTGTTAATTCTCCAATTTCGTTCTAGTGGTGCTGTACAAATGTTTTCCCAATGCTACCTGATTAAATGTTGTGCTGTACTTAAGGAATCATTAAGTAAGTAATAAAACGCACTACCTACAATAATTGTTGATTGAACACCCGTCGCAGTGTTTAATTAGGCCCAATGCATCTTTCCATTCGCGATACATAAGCTATGTCCTGATTTTTAATGGACTCCATTCCCATTGGGTTATACTACCAAGTGGACTTGGTCGAACTGGAATAAAATTGCTCATATGCTTTCGTGTATATCGAACAAACTTTGTTGTGTTCCTCAGTGCTTCTGCCTGCCCTTCATCGCATGCATTAATATGACGGAAATGCACAAACCTTCAGCCTTCAGGTATCTCCTCTTGGAATCTGGTGCCGGTATGATACGCATAATTGCATGATTGTCTCAAATTGGAGCTCATTCTAGACAACCTGTCCACCAGGTGCGTCAAATTGACGTGCTGATGGGCAATTACGATCTCGGACTTGCATCATGCATGAGAAATGTCGAAATATGCAAGCGCAAGGGCAAGGGAATGCGAGTGTCAATCGGAGATGGACTCGATAGACAGATAATTGACACGTGTAATTGCATGTTGATTTCTTCACCCAGGACTTTACGACGTGTTTTAATGACATGCAATTCAGTGCAGCAGTAGAAAAGCATGCTAAAACTTTCACTAATAATGATTTAATCAATAGTTTATTAACAAACACAAAAAATAACAACGACTTGTAACTAAAAAGTTGCAAGGTTAAATTAAAACAAAACGTGTACAAACGAGGGCATCTGAAATAGAATAATGCGCTAGATAGAAGTTATCAAATATCAAGGCCTATCGAAGATTCACGTCAGAAAATACTAGTCGAAGTTTCATCTGCAATGTGGTGTGGTCACGGAAAACGATCTGCATAAAGACAATAGCATTTCCAATTCCACGCGAGCAGTACGTTTAGAGAGACCAAGGCGACTGAACCCAACAAAGCACGACTAGAATTCGGCTTTGCATCCATTCTAGAAAACAACATGAATATTTGTAATTATCCCTTTGAAATAATGAGAGTTTTCTACGCGAATTGAAATCTTACGCGTACTTCGGTTTGGGCTTGACGTCAATTTGCTGATTCTGAACCGACTCCACAGCGTCCGATTGCACTTTGGATTCTGACGACTCCATTTCTTCTTCGCTTGTTTCAGCTTCGACTTCGGCAGAGTCCTCTGCTTTCGGACTTGCCTCCGCCTCTTCGGCGACTGCTGCATTTGCTGTCTCGCTTGTGACCGTCTTCGACTTCCGGGCATTTGACTTTCTGAACTCGGCCACGGTCTCGTTCGTCTTGACGCACACAAAGTTGAGGACGGTATCACAACTCGAGTAACCCCACTTCCCGTGCAGGTTTGTTGTTAGCCCACAACATTGACTGGGACACAGTGGTGGCGGAGTCTCTGCCGCCGGTTGCTCTTGCCCTGCTTTCGGCGCTGGTGTCGTGAAGTCCTTCTCGTTAAAATTTGTGTAGAGCATCTGAGTTCCGTCGAGCCAATTCTTCCGCTCGTTGTCCGTTGCTCCAATCCACGTGTCGTTATACGAGGTCAGAATTCTTCTGATGAATCTGTGCTCCTCGTACGAAGACGGCTTGGCCAAGTCACCGCCTAATCGTTTACATGTCTGCTTTGCGACTGGAAGTGTTCCGCCTTCCTGTTCGCTGGCTGTTGTGTAGAAGCACTTGGAATCGTGTGCCCGCCACGGCGGTTCACACGCCAGGAGCGGATCTTCAGTCTGCGTCTCATCGGCTGAGGAGAAAATTTGGGCTGCAATAAACAAAATGCAAAAAGCGCGTGGCAAAAGTCGACTAAATACGTCGCTGGCCAGAAAACTTACCCATGCAAGAGAGACTAGAAGCGTGTACCGAGAGTATAAAAATAACGGCAAATTTGATCGTATTCATGACGTATGGCGATTTATTGGACGTGCAGCAATCAGGAAGCATTTCACACTCACGCGTGGCGCAACGCGCGTGGGGTGGCGACGTCGCGTCGTCGAAGCTGCCAAATAATTCAAATCTCTCTCGGTCTTATCTTCCTCGAGAAGGTGAAGAAAGTTCACGACGACGACACGAAGAAGCCAGCAGCCAAGCCAGTGCTTAAATATCAAAAGTACAGTCACGAAAATTGAAAATAGCGATAGCCAAGATCACACTCAAGCACTCGCACTCGCACTGCACACGAGAGACTCAAGCCAGAGCGGAACAGAGAAATATTTCTGAAATCCGGAAGTAGAAGCGATGAACGTAACTCCAGCTCCAACGCGTGCTTCTTGTTTGTGGAGCACGCTAGGCGCTAGACAATGTGAGACACGTGAAACTAAACGGCAGGCAGGCAGTTTGCTGGGCGTTCATTCACTTTCCGTGTTCCACTTTTATCAACCGTGCCATTTAATTCATTCTGCTGTGCTGTGGCTTCGGTGACCTTTTTAATTCAGCGTGCTTGCGGCAAGTTGGACTAGAAGACCAACCTGTCGTGTCCAAAACTGATTCCACACTAAACTGATAGCAGCACGGACGCTCGATACGATATAGAGACAGATGCCCGTATTGGTAAAGTCAACACTGAACACTGCTGCGGGAGATCATGCGCACGTTTTTCTTGTTCTTGTACAGATATATTTTCGTCTCAACAACTAAACAACTCCATTTCCTTATGCATTAAGTTTATGGCGCGCTACCGCCGCGCACTGGCGCACTGACTGCTTTGTAACAGACCTAGGCCAGGCAAAGACAGACGACTTATTAGCGAATAACAAATCACACTGGCAGGAAACAATAGGCGAGGAGTTTGCAGCAGTCATAAATTAATGTCACCAGAAGAGTAGCAGTTCACAGTTCGAACTCGGTCTTTCACCCAAGCCTTCCTTCACCTCGCCCGCACAATCAAGCGACTGTCCTTTCTTGGAACAATCTCAATCAAGCCACTCACTCGTCAGTGCTTAACAAGTGTGCCTGATATTGAGATTCAGACTGTCAACTCTGTGAAATTCAGACTGTCAACTCTGCCAGTTTGTACTACACAAATGGGATTATGAAATTAGTCTCACCACTTTTGCAGTAGTCTCAGCAGTACAGATTTCGCACGGTAAAAGTGAAAACTTGCTAAATGTTAAATGCTAACTCGTCACTACACTCGCTAAATGTCACGTCACAGCACTCAGAAGGCAAAGGCAGAATCACTCTGGACTTGGTTATGAAAGTGAGGACGATCATTTCCCAAGAGCCATGCCAAGAAACGAAATGCACATACGCTTTTCTGATCTTCGTTTTTGAATACACGGTACGAGTACGAATTTGGTAATAGGCAATAAATTTTATGGAGAAAAAGGAAGAGTTGCTCTTGGTGCTGAAACGACTGCAATGTTTATGTAAGAAAGTACTGCACACGAATGGCTCATCATCGTCGTCTTCATCTTCGTCTTTAGAAGTACATGGATAGCGTAATTATGGCCCTGCTAAAAGATTTCCTAGTTTTGGCGTGGCGTGGCTCGCCTCACATCTCTCGTGAATCGTGTATCGTATGTTTATCAATTCCAAGTCGAACGAACCTGATCATCATTATGCACTCTCTCTGCCATGGAGCGTTAACTTTCTTGGTACAACACTCGGCCGCAGTAATTCAGTAATTTTCCTACGCATCGCGTTTGCTTTTTTAGGTCTGAATTTCCATGTTCGAATTCGACATCGACACGTTTCAGTTTTTAGCATACGGAGCGTGTCATAAACTGATTATTATTGTTTCAGTTTTTAGAAAAACAGCTTATGTAAGCAGCAAACAAACACAGCAAGCAGAAAACCCAGAAATTTGGGATCGGGAACAGAAAGCACGCACGCACACATGGGCCAAATTCCCAAATATCCAAATGCCGCGCATATGTGAGACTGAAATCGAATCCAGCAGCAGCAGCGTACTTTATTTACTTTTATTTCGCCACATTCGGGATGAACTCATAAACAACCAACAACACAAGTCGGTCGGTCGTAAACTTGATTTGGAAATATTTGCTTCTGAGCCGCGAGCGTGCCGAAAGATCCAGACGCTTAATACAAAAGCCTGGCTTTTGAAAGAAAGAAATTCAGTCAAGCAGCAAGAAAGCGGCAGACAGGCAGACCGGCCATGCCGCATAGCATCAGCATTGCTCATTAAGCAATTAAGCCTTTTCGGAACGTGTTTAACGCCTTTGTTGATTCTTGATTGTGGGTTGCGCCGTCGTGGGCTGCAAATTGCAAGCAATTGTGAAGCGACATGCGTGGGTGGAGTTCAATGTAATTGTATCAGGCAGGCAACAGAAGATGCGTTGAGTTGTTAATTTGTCTGCTCGACCAAAGTGAAAAGTGATCCTACCACTTTTTACGTGTTGAATTTGTGGAGACCATTCAGCAGCAAGCCATCGTGTCGTAAATACGGGGCTTATTGCTCTTATTACGATTATGAGGAGCGAGAGAGACGCGACAGAAGGGTTCACAAGTCAAGTCAAGTCGAGTGCTACATGATTTATTAACATTTGATACACATTAAGATAAGGCTCGGTTAAGTTTCTCTTGCGGGCTCGCTTGCGGTTAGAAATGAGGAAGTGAACCGAAAAGCAGTCTCCTGTCTCTCTCGTCTTCTTGCCCCAATGACTTTTGACTGTTTTGACACAAAATCGAAAGAGCTGGAGCCTGTTGGCGGTTTGCTTTGGCTTTTTGCACGGAAGCGGCAATTTCGCAATGTAAACATTGTGGACCTCTCGCTTTTCGCACTCTTTCTCATCACACGCACGGTCAAAGCAGTCATTTATCGCCTTTCGTTGTGGTGGTGGTGCCTGCACGGGCTTGAAGCTGGCAGAAACAATAAACAGATTTGTCTCATAAAACGATAAAACCAGCATGATCGGCACGGCATTCGGCATCTGTGAGCAGATGAGATCAAGTGTTCGAGTTCGCATTCGCATTCTTTCTGTTTGAGTCACAGTCGCAGTCGTAACGCATGGAAAGAATTCTCCCAACCGAAGCTGCAGCGATGCGAAGGGCCACTTATCAAAAAATAACATTTCCATTTACATATTGACACTGCACTTGTTAATACGACGACTTGTTCTGCGCAGGCCGAAGCAGAAGACGAAGACGTGGAATGAATTGAATTTCTTTCTTGTGATTTGCTTAAAATTTGGAGTATTTAAAAATAGAAATATTTTTGCAGAATCATCAATATCAATATTGTTCCTACCACCAAGCTGCTGAACTGCCACTAAAAGATCAGAGACCGGGCATATTTACGTATAAAATTTCGCCTTTACGGTTATGGAAATTGCAGTGATCCGAATATTTTCCTTGTTCACAAGTCGTAGCGACACGATAACGCCCGCATAAATTACCCGGTCCCGCGAGTCCCACTCTACCATTAAAATTGTCTCTGTAGTGTAATTAGACAAGTTTATCTCCGTCCAATGTAGTTTGAGTCAATGCCAATTCGCGAAGCGACTTCCGAATTTTTGTCGTGTTCAACTTGAGTTGTAATTATATTGCTCTTTGCCCATGCGTTGGCAGAGGATGCGGGAATTAAAATTTTCAATCGCAGTGTCTGGTGGTGGAAAGGCAAAGACAATAAGACGAAGTCACGTCTATCAAACAGACGATAGACGAAGACGTCTGTCTGCACTGCGTCGGTGGCTTGGCCTGGCCTGTCTTCAGGCTTTAAATAGAAAATCAAACGCCAATGCCAATACTCCAATAGAAATAATAGCAAGAGGATTAATGACAAGACAAGACGGACGCATGAGACGAGAATTAACCGAGCGGACAGAGAAAACTTCGTTGTGATATGATACGCGGATGCAATCCAGCCCATGCATGCATCTCATGCATGTAATGACTCTCTAATACGCTCACAGTCGTTATTGCTGCGATTGTTGCGTCCATCATACGATTTGATGGCTGCAGGGTTCAAATCAGGCGGAATCAGAAATAGTCTCATGCCACGCCGTGGCCGTGATTGACAGTCGGCTCGATTGACTGAATGAAGCACGGGCACAGGTACCAAAGGAAGAGACGCTCGCTCAATCTCATCTCATCATCATCCTCTGATTCACGGGCATGATGGTCTTGGACTTGAGCTTGGACTGGCAAGGTATTTTGGGCTCTCCTCACGGCAATACCGCAGTAAGCACACATGCAATCCAAATCCAAGCGACGACGGTGCGTCGTCGTGGCGTGGCATATGCGGATGGCTTTCTGCTTTCTTGCCTTATTATTATCGCAGAGATGCGTAGCTTACATGAGAGGCACACGCCCAACAGTTAAGGAATGATCGTGTATTGCTGTGTAATGCCAGGAGAAAGAAAATTGCTCAGGTGTACACTACAAATGTGCAGGTATACAACTGGGCTGGCAGGGAATGAATCCTTTAGTTAGTCGCTGTTTTTGAAGAGTCATTGTGTAAGGCCCGCAGCCGCAGTGGAAGAAGGGCGCAGTCAGACTCAATCTCCTTTCAACTGGAATAACCAAAGCACCACGCTACACCACGGTTACAATGCACGCTGTGACCGTCAGTCGTGGTTCTTTTTCGGGAGGTGTTTCTAAACAATAAGAAATAGAAATGTGAGGAAGAAATTCTTGATTAGGTTTGAAGGGCGATTGCGAGTCAGCGTCAGCGCAGCGCATGAGAGACTGAAAGGAGCATGCACGAAGAAAGAAGATAATGACGATCGCTTTATGCTGGACTCGACTCGAGCATGAGCCTTCAAGTACGTCACGTCGCGGGCGCACCGCCTGAACTAAATTAACTAAACTCTTCCTCTTCCTGTTGTTAGCAGTGCGATGATGGGAAATGGGTTACGAGCTGTCGTATTTGGTAATCGATTCACATATTCGCAAAACCTGGAGTGATCTGATAAGCCGGTTACAATATGTGCCATTGTTTTTCTTTTTCCGAAATCTCGCCATGTGCTGTGCCGTGCTACTCTTTGCAACGCACCAGAAACAAAGTCCGAACGTTCAATCATTTCTAATCCTTTAATCCCAATCGCAAATCTAGCATGTAGCCTAATATTGTGTGGCTGCTCGTTTGACGGCGATGACCGATCCGAAATTAACTACGTTCCGCTTTTGAAAAGAAGCTCGTTGCGTTCAGCTTTGACTGGCTACTGCTGTTGCTCGGTCGCATGCAGATGCATTTTTTGTGGTAAAATAATTTTATGATGTAACATAATGAGCTCCATTTAATCGCCGACAGGTCCTCATCAATATTTTTTCCTGCCACGACCGACCGCGTAGGCATCGGGCAATTATGACCGCTTATTACTTTACACGCATCGTTTATACTTTGTTCGCGGCAACAACTGCCGAAACAACTGAATAATTTTACGGTAGCAGTAGCAGTAGAAAAGCAAGCAGGTAGACTAGCGTTTAGCGTGTTATCGATGATTACATGCTCCTGTTTTCTCTCATCGCCGGGCCACATGAATTTAAATGTCTGAACCAAACCGTAAACCGAGTCAACCTGAAGACAACTACCAAATCGACCGTTGAAGATTGAATTAAGTTAAGAAGAAGTCAGCGCAGCCGAAACCGTGAGATTCATACCGTTTGCAGATTTATTCGTTTGGGTTTGGCGGGCGGGCGGTGATAAATTTAGATTTTTATTCAGTATTTGTTATTCCTTCTTTCAATCAAAGAAAGAGTTTTCTCATGCCATGCAAAAATTGCCGTTGCCGTTGTGTTTTTGAGTTGTGGAAGAAACCACAGCAGCCCTGCCTTGCCTTCATGTTCGAACGTTGTGTATTATTTTAGTCAATTCTTGATAAAAATACAGAATACTCATTCTCACACTCACTAATTTGAGACCTCAAGCAATCTCGGATGGATGAATTAGGCTGTCAATGGCAAGGCACTGGGATTCTTTCTTACGTACGGTTGCGTCCGGTGGTGGTTCCTTCTGAGAACGATTTTGCCAGTCGTCTCCCACGTTCCTGTTACGCCTTGGCCATAGCCGTCTTTCCATTGCCAACAAGAAATAATTAAGCTCAATGAGTCGAATGATATTTTTATGGGCCAGCCCTGAATGAAATTCCAAGGTTTGTGGCATGGCATGAGAAACTTTGCCAATAAGAATAACAAACTCAAGACTCCTTACTCGATGGACCATTCAAAGAATGAATGGGTTGTAGGACAACATACAAATAAACAAATTGGACTAATTTTTCAGAATTATGACTGTCATTTATTCAGCCAAGGCAGAGTGACTCCAAAATTTCGAGCCAATAAATTAATGAGATGTACGAGCAAACTTAATCAATCAACTTATGCGATTTGTCTATTTTTAAAATTAATACGCAGTACAAAGTCGAGATCACAAGATAACATGGTAATTTGTAAATACGAAAAGGAGCCTCTTAAGCCTAGAAACTCGTTATACAATTTGGCACTGAAGAACTGCGTGGCACATTCAGGACACGCTCCTATTCTAATCACTTGACTTTGTGCTAAAACTATGTTCTGGCTCATCCCAAGGAAACTGGACATTCAGCCGGGGTTCTTTGTACTAGCTGCACCCACGAGTCCCAGTGCATGACGCAGTCCGTGATTGGTCGCCCAAACCGAAACTTAATCATCCACAAGTACTCTTCGCCGTTGCCGATCGAGGAAGCGCATTGTGTCGGATGATGAATGATGCCACCGTACAAATCTCCGCGCAGACTCTCGAATCTTTGTGGTTGATTCGTGTTGAATCGGACGGCGGATGATGAGGAGGCCGACCAGGCTTCAAGGAAGTGCGATAAGGAATCGTAGTGTTTGAACAGCGGCTGAGTCTGGTGCACCACAAACGTCGATTTGATGTGAATAGAATCAAAGTCGTCCGCTTCATTTCGAGTTGGAGGTGAACCTTGCGGCTGAAGGGCGTTGGCGGGATTGATTTTCACGATGGAGCCTCGTGCGACTAGAATTAAAGGAAAAAGTTGTTAGTAATTTGTACAAAATGTACGTGGCATTGCACACGGTTAGTTACGGTGTTTTTACCTGCATCGGCTGTACAATATGTCCTCAGCGCCTCCATCTCCGAGCAGGGCGTACAGGGATCTCCATAACCTGAAAGACAACAAATAGGGCAAGAGAATTATAACAACGATCGAGATGAGATCGAACTTAATTAGAATATTATCGGTCCAGTAATCTAGCCACCACACGAGCACAACGAACAACAAATCTAATCCGCGCCATTGTAATTTTGTAATTTGTAGTCTCATTCACATTCTCACACTCCAGGTTTTGTTTCTTGGAGTCTAAAGATTATTTGCATTTGTCCAACCATCCGTCTATTCAAATCGGACGTGTAATAAATTGGTATCATTTAAAACTGTAATGAATCATTCTTATTTTTAGTTAGTCTCGGTCTGTTTGCACGGCACTTGTTGAGCTGAATTTATTGTTCACGGAGTGTTTAGCGTCTGGCCAGATGTCAAGAGCTTAGAACTTGCATTATTAGCACTGCATCAGCCCATTTGCTTTCTTACCTCAAAGAAAGCCATCAAAGCCAGCCCAGTCCGAGTTCGAGTCTTACGAGAGATTTCACAGCGTGCACTTTTATTATTATTACATGTTCATTCTCAAAATATTAACTCTCTTTCGGGCCAAAAGTACCGAGTAATGATAACAACAATAATAACAATGATGACTTGCAACAAAAGACGGACAAGAGACTCGACGGAAGACTCTTTCTCTCTTTTACATATTACAACATCATTTGCTGGGGCTCTGGGCTCTTTTTATCAGGCAATCAAATCTTAAATTAGAAAAGTAAGATTTACGAGCAGTTAAAGATTTTCACTTGGCTTGCTGCTTGCCTGCCTGCCGATGATGTGCGTTTCCTTAAATTGGCTTTTTGGCCCTTGAAGCTATCATTATCGCTTTCGTTAAGTCAAAGCGTGCATCGCGCATTGTGCATACGAAACGATCGACGAAGGTTTTATCCATTTATCGATGTGAGACGAGGATGAATCCGCGAGGCATCTTGTAATCTGTCTTGAGCATCTTTCACTCATCATCCTCATCAAAGAAAGTCAAAGTCAAAGTCCCAATCGGAGCCAGCCCGTAAAAAATGAGCAACTACAGATTTGTGAGCCGCATTTGCAATGCACTACATTTGTAGCGATGGCCAAAGTACGAGACAAAGTTTCGACTCCAACAATGTTGCGTACAATGGCATTTGGCATGGCGTAGCTTAACAACAATCCGAGCCTTAATGAGTCTCGCAGCATGGGCTCCACACTACACCTAATTATACATACTGCGTTGTTCGCTGTCCGTCCGGCCAAACGGAGCAAGAAGATTAGGCAGAAAATGCTACGAGCTATTTTTGGTATTTAAAAGTCAGCTCGATCATTCACGCTACGCCACGGATCACAGACGAGTTCTCGTATCATTTGTTACCTTTCTCTGTTTGAATTTCCAATCGCAATTGCATGAAAAAGAGATTAATAAGAATTACATGCGTCTCTCTTTACGTTTAAGCATTGCATCGGACGTGTGTGGCTATCATTACGGTACGGATTTACTTTACATATTTAAAAGATCCCTAGACACTGGCCGGGATCTTTGCCTTACCTCTGAATGACTCGATTTCGTAGTATAATGAGATTGTGTTCCCTTTACTATTAATACTTGAACTCGCACCATCGTCTTCAGGAAAATCATTCTCGAGATGATTTTGATTGATTAAAAATCCATCAGCATCCACATCATCAAGAAGCTGAAGTTCTACGTCACCGTCACCATCTCCGTCTCGAGGCAATGCGGATTCAGTCTGACTGCTGCTGCTCTCGCTGCTGTGTTCGATGTAGATTACTGTTGGCTCGTCTGGCACTCCGATTGCGCCGCTGCCGAAGCCACCACTGCCGCTGTCGCCGTACATTTGGTAGCACTTCGAGTCGCTACTAGTAAGAATCGGCAGCAGAGAGACGCCACTACTGCTCGTCGTCGAAGACTGCTCTAGAAGGATTCGGACGGACTTTAAGGTACTGCGATTCTCCAAACAGAGTCTGTACGGTTTCTTGACGCTGGGGTGAATGCTGATTTTGAGACCACCGAGTGGATCTCTCCAGTACACTCGTCCCGCACTGCAGCGCAGGTTGACTGTCTGCACTAATGCGCTTGTCAATAAATCTTTGTCGTATTCGTGCACGCGCGATTGAATTACTTGACCATTTGCCGACGCCGTCGTCGAGTTTCTGATATCCATGTCACCCGAGTCGTCGTCAGACTGCTCGTAAGTGACATGATGATGACTATTTCTGGTGGCTGTGGTCATTGCCAGCGTGGTCGGCGGCTCGTTTGAAGAGGGACGCGAACTCGAGTCCGAACTGGCCACAATTCCTCCTCTGTAAAGAGAAATAAAAGAAGTCATTAATAAATTATTGACATAATGTGAGTGCAGATTCGGTCTAACAAGAAATTCGTGATTATTTAATAACCGGGCAATAATGTACACAGAAATGAATTCATTATTCATCATTTACGCGCTCTGCGGCTGCGCGAGTAAATAAATTATACTTTTGCGCTGCATGATCCTTCATATTCAATTCGGATCAATTCATCAAACGAGGCAAGGCACAAGTTCCATCGCCATCGCCCTGCCCCCTGCCTGGAACGTTCATGATCGAAGATCGACACAGAAAGAAATGTTAATATTCATAATATTTGTGATTGTTTCTGACTTGACTTGAATCTGGAATACGGCACGCACGGCATGACACAGAATATGAATGAATTACAAACTAATGGACCGTGCTGTGCGTGTACGCTGTAAAGTGGCACTCCATAATTTGAAGAAGGTATAGATTTGACGAAGCAGACGACGAGATCTTCCCTGCTGCGTAAAAATATCATGGAACATCGTTTCTTATTCTTCCATAAATGTTTGAGTATTTGAGTTTGAAGCACAGTGCGAGACAACAGCAACAGGTTGTTCGTTTTTTTCTGTGTCTGCCCGTGCTTTATGGTCCGATAGACGTAAAGAGTTCGGTATCCATTTTTTTGCCATTTTCTTTGTGGCGAGCCCGCAACAAGTGCGTGCCTTCGCTTTTCAGGAGTAAAGGTTTTTTGTCACGTGTGTGAGGTCGTCAGAATGGAAAAGGCTCAAAAGGCAAAGGCAACTCAGCTCGAGTCAGGGAATTCATAAAGATCATGGATCATGTTGATGTTGATGTTCATGTAGCTTGTAAATGCTCGAGAGCATTATGCTTAAAATGGGATCATGAAATGAAACCGCCTCGCCGGGCAGCGCAGGGTCCATACTGCGTTACTATGTATTTATGTTCTGGAGCCAGAATTTATGGCATGCAGAAGACTCCAGGCTCAGAACTCATTTTTGTTTTAGTTGCTGTCTAAAAGGTTAATATTTGGGCATTTCTGGTACAAGAACACAAAAAATGGATTGTTTTGTTTCGTGCGTCGTGTTTGGAAAGCCTTTTGACTCGACTTTGTATTGCGCTCAAATTTTTCGGTCTTCAAAGTATGTAATTACAAGTTGAGAGTGCACATGCACTTGCACTAAATGCCGAATGCACTTTCTGGTCAAGCACGAAGTGAAGAAATCTGAACCTTTTCCATTCGTTTACAATTCGAGATCCCTTGTTGAAGGAAATTATACATTTTGGGAGAATTTAGTGGAGCATTTTACACGCGGGCCATTAATACCGTTTATCGGACCAGAAAATCTTCGGGCCTGAAAACAACACATAACTTATCACCAGAGCCCCTTTCCCTTATTATTTCATCGTTCTTACAATTTTAATATGCTCAATACACGGAAAAGGCTTTCCTCTTCCTTGTCCAGTGCCTGACTTGGCGTTTGCGCGGCTCACCCACTCAGAATTCAGAATTATGATCCTTCGAGTAAATTGTAAATAGTCTGCACTGATGAAGTCAGCGTCAACATGGACTCAATTGCTCTCGAGTTAGTGTAGCCATCGAAGCATGGCGTGGCGCAGTCTCGGTCGATCTTGAATTTCAGCTTAATATGGTTAAGGTTCATCTTCCAAGTAATACTTATTATTAGGCTTAACCTACACGAACCCCATTGTGGACGTGGATTAGTTGGGCAGAATTCGAAACCAAAAGGCTGGGTCCACGTCTAGGCAACGCAGTCAAAACAACAGAGAGAATTATTATTTTATTTACGTAACGCTCCAAGTCGAAGCTGCTGAAGACGAATCTCGAAAGACCCTCAAGTCAAGAGCGCTGCAGCCTCAGAGAAATATTTCCACACTTGGTCCATGCGTGGTTCTAGCCACCAGCCATTTATAAAATATCAAACTTCATCATCAACAACAATCAAACGACGAGCCAACAATGTGCATTGTATTTCGCTCCGTACCGTCCGCGTACGCTGTGGCTGCACAGTCCAGTCGTCGTTCACTGAAATGAAACCCCACACTCGCACTCAGAGCTTTTTATTTTTGTATTAGTAATTGACATTGAGAGAAAGGAAAATATAATAACGTCCAACTGCGTGGATTCTGCGCTTGGCGCTGCGCTGCTGCGTTTTGTTCTACGGACTTCTTCCTTCGTTCGGCTCTTCGTCCCGAGACTTTGTAAATTGACTTCTTGAGAAAGGGTCGTCGTCGTCTCGCGTCTTGGCACTCGAGTTCTCGATGCTCAACAATAAACCACGACCACAAGAGTCAAGAGCACAATGACGGATCATTTTTTACTTATTTCCATTCTCGGCTCGGTTGAAGTGTATATTGAGAAGGCATGGGTGGCTCGAGCATTGTTATTACTTCCTATTAGTATTGGTATTAGTCCCTATTGTCTATTTCACAGTTCGTCTGCAACGCAGCGCTCGTAACGCAAACGAATGTTCGACTAATGGAATTTTTTATGCTTGTGGCCATCTCCATAAGCCATTTACCATGTTCCTTGTTTTTATCGCCCAACTCCCTCGAATCTCCAGTCAGGCTTTTAACGTCCGGAGGATTTCTAATAACATTAAAACTTAAACCTTTTACACCAAACTGAATTCCAATCCAATGTTTTTGAAAATGGATTTTCTCTATCTTGACTTGACTTTGACCCATGTGGCTTTGAGGATTGTGGGCCCTTGCCTTAGTCTAGCTCCAGCAGTATTCGTCAACAATTATTTCACGCCAATTCTGTCCTCGTACACGTACGCGTGTACGCACATTGCTGGTGATATAAACGCAAACGCAGCAGGAGGACATCGGAAAGGGGCAAAAGTTAAGTGAAAAAGAATGCATCTTCGTTCGCGGCTTGGACTCTTGCTTTGTCTCGGCACAAAGACAGGCCAGCAAAGCATAGACATCATTGCCAACGAATTAGTAACCGAAAACACAAAGATCGAACAAGATTTCACTTTTCGCTGCACCCAACCAGCCAAGCCAGTAACAAGATCAAAGACATAAAATTAAGAAAAGTGGGCCCAGGTTCACTCTTATTTTAACCACCTGCGCAGTGCAATGCAAGAAACTGTACCCATCAAAAGCGAGTCTCTCGATTTTATTTTTAAGCAAATGACTTTCTCGTGCGTGCGAGTGCGAGGCTCAAGTCTCGAATCTCAAGATCACGTAGACTGAAAGATGAGAACTTGATGACTGACTGGCTGGAGACGTACTTGTATTTATATTTGTTTAAACAATTTCATGGGTCAACAAGCAAGGAGAAGCAGCAGAAGGCAGAAGTTATGATTAGATGTTCTGCTCCCGTATGGAACATGTTTCCAGGCTCGGCTTACATTTAGACACACGTTGGCATGCAAGACGCGTTTTGCCTGCGAGTCGTCGTCATCGAATGCCAAGTCCCAATAAGTCAATAAATCGTGTAATCTTCAAGATTTCATGGTCCATGGCTCACGGTCCATTGTTTACACACTTAAGTACACGTACGCTCGTGTAAATTCAATTTTATCAGGAGTCAGGGGCCAAGGACCACAATTCTGCATCGCTCCACTGATTATCACTCGTCATAATAACACGCTACGAATGCAACGAATTAAGTCGTACGTGGCGTTAGTATTGGGTTTGGAACGTGATTATGATTTTAAAATATCTGAAGATTTATTACACACAACGCGACGCCTGAGTCCATGCTACTTTGCTCGCCGAGCAATTTCGTCTACACAAATAGAACTGTACGTGACCTTATCAAAAGTACACAAATTACTACGAGTCGAGCAGAGCACAGAAGTCTAGCTAAAATTGAGCGTGTGCAATGCGCTGGTAGCAGCGTGAGCTTAATTTTTATTATTTCCATTTCGAATTCGAATTTGTAATGGCTCATAATTATTTATCATTACAAGTCACACGTTGGATGCTGTAAGTTTAGTTCGCTGTGCTGCATTAAAATGAGGCGCTTTAAATATGGGATCGATCTGAACTCTCCGCCACGGTTGTTAACGGAAGCATTGTTAATAATTTTCGGGCTGAATCGTAAAGTGTAAATTGAAGATTGAATTGTCGATTGGCCATTGTGCTCAATCAACCAAGGCAAGATGGTTGTAATCTCATTTTGAAAGTCGAAGCACAACAATTCATAATTGTAATTGTAAACTGGAGCTTTGTCTTGTCTTGCTTTTAAGGTTTATTATTTCCTCTCCTTAGAATCTGATTTGGGGTCAAGAAGACAAGTTCTTGGAGCTCGCGCTCGGGCTTGGCGACGAGTGCCATAAAAGAAGTAGAAGGAGGGTACATTTATATATTTTTAGTTCTTTAATCCTCTTTTCAACTGCCAGCTCGACTCAAAATTATTGATTTGCAGCTTTGGCTTCAAAGACGACACGGACACGCGAGCCACAATTCACAATTTGGGGAAATTGAGGATAAGTGGTAAGGACGTTCTTTGAGAGGACGGGCGAGCGAGTAGTCAGTCTTCAGTCCTCAGAAATCAAAACAAAACACAAGGACTCAAAGGTCGCACTGATGTCATAAATAATTTTTGCTCCTCTCAATGCTCAACACAATAATTTTGTTGTTGTTCAGTTTGCCGTCAACAAAACGCTAAACTGGACAGAAGCCCTCAAAAATGCTTTATTTCTCCAATCAATGAGCTCGCATTGACAGTTGATGGAAGTTTTCCCATTCATTCGTTCGCATATTAAATTAATTTACAGTGCGTTGGAAGATATTAACTATGCTTGCCTTGCCCGTTTGATTTTTTGATTGCTCATTGCTTTGTTCCGCTCAGAAGGAGCTGCCTTATAAATTTAAGAGTAGGTGGGCCACTCTGGCATCTTGTCTATCTGCTTGTCAGTTATTCGTGAATGCATCTAATCAGATCAATAATCTAATTTACTCAAAGCCATGCAGCGCAGACTTCTGGTTCCTCGAACTTAAAAGCCAAGATGAATGCGCACTTGGGCTCGTAAACGGTCCACCGGATAAAAGAGCCTGGCCTGGCCAGACAGGCACAGAAGTTTTAAAAGGTTTATAAAGCGATAAAAGTCAGCGACGTGCTCTCTAAAAGCATTTTAACCGTATTGTAAATTACAATACCGAAAGCCTGACAAAAGTGTCAAATTCAGAACCAGTGATCATGAAAAGACGAAAAGGCAAGCAGGTCGGTGGAATGAATGACAGGTGAGCATAAATATTGTGAAAGTTGATGGGTTTACTGTTTACGGTGCGGAGAAGTGAAGCTGGCTTCCAAAGAACTTGTAAAATATGTAAATGACGACCCTGTTTGAGTCTGGTTCTAGTTTTGCCGTAAAATCCTGACTTCTTTCAAGTCCACTTTTTATTTTCGTCGACGCTTTTTGCTCGGGCTGCCTGTTTCGAAATCAAATCTGCAGGTACGACTTTTATGAGCCTGCCCCTTCGCCAAACTCTAGCTCAGCCAGCGTGGACATCGCATGAGGCACGAATTATGAGTCCCTTGAGTGGAATTATCTGAACAGTGCGTTTTATTGTATTATTTATGACACGACTTCTGAGCTTGAGCCTGCCTCTCGAAGGACCACTCAGCCGAGCCTCGTATGAATTCATATTTACGGAAAAGGTTCCAGGAACACAAAATGAAACACGGCGTAAACGGAAAATTGAGAGCTTTCAAGTTGGTTATGAAACGGTTTATGACACCGACCGTTCAGAGCATTTTCATAGAATTGGTCGGCAGTAATGGCTTTTAACCTGCTTCTTTGCCTTTTGTCTTCAATTTTGCTCCAAATTGTAAATATTTTCCCCACCCTTGTCTACACAATCCATCATTGTCGGTTCCGAGACTCATGCTAAATGCACCTGACCTGACTTAAAGCGAAGCGAAGGCAAGAGGAAAGGAAGGAAGGACTGAAGGCACTTAAATCCATTTATGGTCAGCTCGCGTGTACTCTTCAATCGATTCGTCCGTATTCGGGATAATTACAGGGTTCGAATTACGAATTTACACTTGCAGTAAAATGGCACAGCAGGCAGTAAGACTTGAGGGAAGAAAAGAGAAGTCGACTTTGGCTTACCGTCCTCTCCAATCACAATCTGTTTGATGACTAGTTGACGCGATCGTGGTTCTGGTTCTGGCTGCCATTTCCTTAGAAATAAGTGGATAAGCACTACACGTATGAATGAAACTAGACGCTATTAACACCATCAATGTACAGCAATGAATGAGCTTGATGAATTGAACTGATTTCGATTTCCGTCTTCGCCAGTGCCACTTGTGCTTTAGAGTTCTCGCGATTTGGAGCATGACGGAGGTAAAAGGCGATAAAGTACTGGAAAAACCGGCAGATCTCATCTTGGAGCCTGGTGTATTCTTGAGCCGGAGTGCAAAAGCTAGTCAGGCACAAGGCAGATGCGCGGATTCTTCTTTCACGTTCTCACAATCACATTTTAGCTTTTCTCACTCTCACTGAAATCAGTCTCAGCTTGGCCAGTTATGAAATCACTGACTGCAATTCTGCTCGCGGCACAACCTTCTCCGGACAGCGCTGGAGAAACAATAATTCATCAATGCAGGAGAAGCATGACTCAAAACTCAAAGTCAAACGAGAAGGAGGCTGATTGCATTGCCTTGCCTAGCCGGTTCTTCTTACAAAATCTCGAGACGAACAAGTGTTTTGGTCTTTCTTGGAGTCCACCACCACCTTGTCTGCGTTGTTGTTGACTCACTCTATTTAACCCTCTTTAGTGCATTCCGCTGCACTGGACAGGACAGTACCTCGTGCCTCGTCTTGTACGATGTACCCAATGCTAATGCATCTTGCCTACAAATTGTGTTCACTCACCCCCGAAATATGCGCAATGCAATCCTCCTGCGCTACGCTGCGTACTGCTGGCTGCTGGTTGTGTGGAAGTGGAAAGCAACAAGTGGAAGTGTATCTTCGGCTCATTTAATAAACTATTTATACACCTGATTGGTATGTGAGCCATGTTCAGATAATAATCATAAATACGCAACGCAGCAGTGTGATCGTGTGTGAAATATTATTAGTATGATTAACTCTGTGATCTCTTCGATGCGATGTTCGTTGTGCTATTCTTCTTTCTCTCTCTGCCATGCCGTGCCGCCGCATTGCAATACATCGTGAGATTGACGAGTCTTCTCCGAAGCTAGTGCCAATAATAGCATCGCCATCGCGGTATGCAATTCTCTATTCTTGAACCGTGTTCATGAATGATGCATGGGCTCTGCCAATTACGCTCACATATGCGGATAATAAATTACAATTTTTTCCTGCGTACTGCGCGTCATCTCAGACTTTGAGACTTTCTTTGCATCTTGTGTTTTATGCTAATGAGTCTCATCCTATTGTGTCTTGCGTATGCGTAATGAGAACCGAGACGGGCAAAAGACAACACACGCGAACGTTGCACGTACGCGCCCGGTCCTTCTTCCTTTGTATTATTAAGTCCCATTATCATCAGTTTTCATCTTCTCCAGCGTTCAGCCCTTTAATCACACGTTTCCCATCTTCGCTTTCGTCTTTGCGTATTGCGTACTCGTCAGATTTACATATTGCATTTATGCTTCCCATCCAGAGTGCATCGCATTGCATTTTCTGACCAATTAAGCACCAGACGAAGAGGAAGAAGTATGCATATGAATTTTTTAGACTGGCACTGGCGTTGGCTGCAATTCTCTAAATTATGGCTTTGAGAAGATGCTATTTTTTGTTTGTTAGTCCACGCGCAGCTCAACACTGAAGACTTCTGAAATTATGAGCTCGATCGTTCGATGTCTGGAGTCTCGAGCTTGGCAGCTGAGCTAAGCGGTCGACTCTGTGTTAATAAGAATGTATTGTCTAAGAATTCAAAGATGAATCTCAATTTCTGATTGAAAGCGATACGCAATTAACTTACAACGCAATACGACCGTCGAAGCTGCAGCTGAAATAAATGTGGCGAACGGAGAATAGGAGAAAGTCAGGAACGTATTCGTATGCATGAAGTATGACAATTGCCTGAAGAATGCAGAGCGTAGCGATATGAGAACATGACCTTGACGTTTGGACATGTTGGTCTTGGAGTTAGATTGGTTCTTCGAAATTTAATACACGAAAAACTGGATTTTCATGTGCTTTCTGTTTATGGAAGCCTTGCAACGCACGCAATTAGGATGGGTGTCCGTGTCGATGGCACAGCAAATGCATAGCGCGCACGTGCCAACGTGCCCATAGCAGGACCACAAGATAGAGAGCTGGTAAACTGCGTCAAAATTCGTCATGTTGTACCATAAGAGTCATAAACAGAATCCTGGCATTCCAGAATTCCAGATTGTGTCAGAAACTATGTATATGGCGATTACTCAGCCCGTGTACGGCTTAACGCCGATTGAAACTAAAGTTACTGAACCTGGACTTAAGCAGTTCGTTAACAATGGAATCCACTGTTTTCTAGTTTTCTTACATCATAAAGAGATGGCACAACTAGAATCCATTGTAACAATGTGCAATAAATTGCAATTGTAGTGCAATATATTTCGTTCAGCTAAACATGCGATTGTTTTAACGGTTAAGGTGAGCTAAAGCCGAAGCTGAAGCATCCCCGTCAAACCTGTTGGTTACAGACACACGAATTCCATTTACTATCCTCATCTTCATCTTATACCGAACCAAAACAGCATCTTCATCGCTGAACCGACCAACCAACAACCCAGCCAGATAATAAAATTCGAGGATAATGAATGAGTTCAAGCAAACCGTGCCATAAAATGATAAAATGCCGTCGGCCATTTATTAAAGAGTTTAACCGTCGTATTAGGAGCGCAGCGCAGGCAAAGACACTCGGAAGATTTGCACATCATCTTCTCATTTTGCACGTACACGCACACTTTGACATTTCATGCAACAATGAAGCAGATGATGATGATACGCGTAAGAACTCTACGAAACTCTTTAGTCCAACTACGAATCTTAAACTTAAATGAAAGACAACTCAACGTAGAACGAATAAGCACGTATTATTCAAAATAAAGATAAAAGATCTGCATAAAACGCTGCGATTTACTAAACGAGAAACCAAGTGATTGCGGTACACCCGTCTTCTTAAAATCATCATTGTCATAATATTGTTGCACATCTTCGCAGCTGCAAGTTGAATGTATGGTTGGCTTAAGTAACATATTGTTTCGTGTCGTGGTTAACTTGGTTCCGCATTCATTTGGGCTGAGCCAGTCCACTGTTCGCGTGGCTTCACGATTGACCACCACGTAAGTAGAGTCAGTGGTTCTGTGGTTCTAATTAGCACGCGACAATCAATCCTAATTTGCTGGTTCGTAAATTGACAAGTGAAAGACCATTCGAGTGAGAGACCATGAGCGATCGCTTGCAGTCTTTGTTTTGGTGTTTAGATGCCGAAGTGCAGCGAAAATAAGAGGTTCAAGTTTGTCAACACCACCAGGAGCAGAGCCGAGAGAATCCAGAATTCGACCTTCGGATAGTTGTGTAAAAGTCTTCATAGCAATTAAGCACGTTCAGTGTCTGTCAATGATTGGCAATTGAAAGCGCAGTATTTTAACCTTCGTCTTGAGTGCGCAGACGTCCGGTGTGTAGTACTGCACCCAAAAATGAGCCCAAGAATTGGATAGACAATCAAAATTGACAAAATTGAAGATGGACAACATCGAGAGTCAAATTAAGACCTTGTTGGCCGGTGAAGGTCTGAAGAATGACCAAATCTTTTGTGACTTTACGCTGGCTGACCAACATGAAGCATTAGGTAAGTTGAGCGATAGAATTTGCTCTAACTCGGACCCAAGTCTCACGACGTGTGCCATTTACTATTTTACCATACCGCGGAAATACTTCCTTGTGTATTATGGTGGGTGCGTGTTGATCATGTGTGATTTGATTTGTGTTTGTATTCGCAGCAAGCAAGGGCATAACTCCAACTGGTCCCAATGATTATACTCCAGTCACCAAGAAGTCGGTCACGTACATTGTTGCCGCTGTTTTAATCAATGAAGACGGAGAAGTGCTCATGATGCAAGAGGCTAAACCGAGCTGCAAGGGGCAATGGTACCTGCCAGCTGGAAGAATGGAGCCGGGCGAAACCATTACAGTATGTAATTAATGACCTAGCTTAGAGCATAAACACTGACTACCATGCCGCAATGTTGACTTGTACATTTTTTCGAAAGGATGCAGTCAAAAGAGAAGTGCTGGAAGAGACAGGTCTTGAAATGGATCCAACGACATTAATATGTAAGCTGCACGTTCGACTTGCTATGATAAGAACATGGCTTAATTATGCTGTTTTAAATGTGGATTTCAGTGATCGAATCTGCTGCTGGGTCATGGTTTCGATTCGTGTTAACGGGCGTTGTCGTAGGTAAGTCAAACTTGTGCATGTAGAATGGCGAAAAGCAAGCGATCAATTAAAATGCTGTCATCTTCAACGTACTAGGTGGGAAACTAAAGACAACTGCTGAAGCCGATTCAGAATCTCTCCAAGCCAGATGGGTTAGAAACATCAACGAGCTACATTTAAGAGCTAAAGACATTGTCCCGGTTATCGAAAAAGGTACGGAGCGAATGATGACTATTACATGATGATCGATCTCGATGATCGATCGAGATCAGCAATATTTTTAATTGTGCTGTATGATCAGGTCTTGAGTATCACACAAAACGAGACGAGCCGTGGCATTCCAGAATTCTTCCGGCAACTGTCGATTATAAGAAGCTTTACATGCGGCTTGTAATTTGCGTGCGAAGACGATTGAAGTAAGGAACGTACCTATATGAATCGCGTGTCTATTCAAGAATAACTCTATTCTGTCATTGGGAATTAATTTTCAGCAACCGAGTTTGTGTACTCGCCTCAGAAAAGAACCATGTCCACCTTCCGCTTTGCGAAATTCATCCTCAAAAGAGCTTGCATCAGACCTTGAAGAAATACATGAATGTAAGTTACAGGTGTTAGACCGCATTCGTGCGTTGCGTTTAATTGCATTCTAATTTGCTTCACAGGAGATATTTGGCGCAGAACTTCCTCCACACCGCCCAGTTGGCGTTCTGAGCATGGAGTACAACGGAAAGCCGGCGGGACAACACGATGGAGTATGCGTTAACATCCTAATCGGAGTTAGATGCGCTTTGGAAGAGGTACTTGCGCATTAATTTCGTTTTCTACATCGCTCAGCTGACTTAAAGTTTGCCTTACAGATTTTGCTTATCGACAAATACACCTGGAAAGAATTGAACTCCGCACTGGGCGAGGAGGTCATCAAGCGGCATGGAAAGAACTTGACAGTACCTTTAAACGTGATTCGATGAACGATTCGAAAAATACCAACAAAAGAATGACTATCGCACTTTGAAACTAATGACATGATGAGTGTAAATTATTTACCATACTGCGAATTAGTTTCATGACATGCTACAAAATAGCCAAATTTTATATTACTTCTAGTTTTGTATTTTGTACACGTGCGTTTGTGTTAATTAAACTTATGCCGCCCGCCCATCGTTGCTCCTTTTGGTTTTGGCACTCGAAAAAGTGTCAAGTTCGTGTTAGAGTCTGTTTCAGTGGGCTTGAGATGGGTTTAGTGTTGGTGACTTCATTTCAATGCAATAAAATGAATTTTTTTTTACCCATGCATCACAAAATAAAAACCGTGCAGTTATTTTACGAAACAATTTCGCCAATTCTCATACGTCAAGAATGTTTATCTTAACTTGATAAGAAAAGCCTGCAAAAAATTCTCTCGAGCGGGGAATCGAACCCCGGTCTCCCGCGAGCTGTCTTAATTGATGTTGACAGGCGGGGATACTTACCACTATACTACTCGAGATGTTGTGCTAATCTCGAGTTTCTAAAGCTTTAGTATTTTCAGCGCAGCGTGGACAAAGGTGACATTTGACATAGTAAAACACATGCTGAACAATGCAAGTGTTTCAACTTCGCGTAGCGCGCATTGCACATTTAAACCAACTCGTGCAATGCTCAAGTATTGCTATTGCAATGATTTGACCGGTGCCGGTGATTAACTGTTGATTGCGTCAGTAAACGTGATTAGTGTCTTAAAATTGTCCAAGTCCACGATCGCGGCGGTGGTGTTTGGCTGTGCAAATGATTTCAATCGGTTCAAATTCACATTAAAGCAGTCATGTTTTCGGCAAAGAGTTTGAGGTGGTTCATTGGTCAAGTCGACATTCAACGACTTCCAAATGGAAGAAGATATGGGAAAATGAGCAGGTTGTATTGTCCTGCGAGTGTACTGCCACCCACTAAGGAAAAAACATCTACAACCACAAAGAAAGAGCAGTTATCAAAAAGCCAAAAGGTACTACATGCATAGTAAACTACATCGACCCTCATCATTGATACTCAGAATGATTCTGGACTTGTTTCAGTTAATGCTGGACAATGGCCTCATACAATTATCAAACACAAGTGGGACATACCATCTGCTTCCAGTTGCTGTCAAATCTTTGGAAAAGCTCGTTGGAATCATCGATACATTTATGGAGAAGGTGGACTGCCAGAAGGTACGCATGCCAATTTTGGCCTCATCCAAGCTGTGGGATGCTACAGGTACATTGATGAAATTGCTGCCAATTTGCTTGTGCTGTCTTACGCAAACTTTATTCCGCAGGACGTCTTGATAATTTTGGTCCAGAACTGATGATGCTCACGGACCGCCATAAGCATTCTTTAGTCTTGTGCCCTGTAAGACAGCATGACAGACAGCACCAGATATGCAAGCATACTTAATTACAATGTTCTGTTTAGACACACGAGGAAGTCATCTGTGATTTATTATCGACTCAGGCTCTAAGTCACAAAGCGCTACCGCTTAGACTTTACCAAATCACTGAAAAGTTTCGTGATGAGAAGAGGCCACGATTTGGGTTACTTCGTGGACGTGAGTTCTTAATGAAGGATTTGTACACGTTTGACACTGACCAGAAGTCCGCACTAGCTACATACGACGAGATTAATAAAACCTATGAAGAATTGCTGAATCACATCGGCGTAAAATTTGTCAAAGGCAAGTTATGCCCATGTTATCTACTAATCAGAGGGATAATTCAATTAGTTGTTACTAACACTTTATTGCAATGGTTTAGTTGAGGGATCGGCTGGACTTATGGGTGGAAGCCTGTCACACGAGTTTCACTTAATTTCTAAGATTGGAGAAGATAAAGTTGTTCTATGCAATGATTGCCAATTTGGTTACAATCAAGAAGTCCAAGCTCATGAAGAGAAAGAAGTAGAGAAGGAGCAGGCCATTGTTGCTGGCGGAAATCAAATCGAGTCACGGCGAGGCCGAGGAAATCGAAAATGTTCGAAGTGTCAATCTGCGAATGTTACAGTTGCAAACGCAATCGAAGTGAGTAGCAATTAGATAAGCAAGATATTTATAGAAAGCTATTAATTGGTTGACTTGTTCTAGATCGCACATTCATTTCTGTTGGGTAGAAAGTACACAGAACCGTTTCACACTTCCTTCCACTCTCCTGAATCGTCCTCTCCGTCTGTCCTGCACATGGGATGTTATGGCATTGGCGTGACACGTTTGCTCGCTTCTGTAGTTGAAGTTCTTTCGACTGCAGACGAGATTAGGTGGCCTCTGCCCATCGCCCCTTACACGATTGCGCTCCTTCCACCAAAGGAAGGCAGCAAAGAAGAACAATCTCGCGGCATGCAATTAGCTAATAAGCTGCAGAATTACTTGATCGAACTTTTACCAAAGGACTTATTAATAGACGATCGGACTGACTTGACGATTGGAAGAAGAATTAAGGACATGCAAAAGTTGGGAATACCATACGTGGTCGTTTGCGGCAAGCAATTGAAAGACGAAGTTCCTAAAATCGAAATCTTCGATGTGTACAATAACAAGTTCACAACTTTGGAAATTCATACAGCATATCGATATCTATATGACTTAAAAAGTTCGTGGACATTTTTATAACGCTTCTAACAGTTGGAATAAATTATTCAGTTGGCTTTCGCCATCGCGCCTTTGTGTAGTAAAGTTATTCATAAGTGCTCAAATAGTCATCTATCAGTGCAGATTCCCTGCTCAGCCATTCTGTGTTGATGTGGATCTTCTCTTCAACCTGGAGCACGGTTCTCTCGAGTCCGGGACACGTAGAGAATTTGTCCCTGAAGTACGAATATATTTCTGCGGCCTTTGCGGTTGACACGTGGTTTTGAGTAATTGCTTGCACGATTATTGTGTATGCAACTCCCTGTGCATGTGGAAGTGCAAAATATTATTTTGGTCCGGTTCTCGGGTTCATTGATTTTTCGAGTCTTGTGCGCATTTACATGGCCATACCATTCCTGGAACAATTTTTGGTTTGATTTGAAAAACTGCCAGGTCAATTCTCTTCCTACTTTAGTGTTTGCAATTATGCGAATAATTTGAATGGTTTCTGCCGGCCGAACCGCGTCCGATTTTGCGAACTCAAGCACATCGTGTATCAGCTCGGGGTCTGACACTGCATCGAACAAGTGAATAATGCATTCTTTCTCCTCCAAAGATTGTGTCTCCTTGTATATCTACATTGAAATAAAAATCCATATAAATGATCATATGTTCGAATAAAAAGTTGAAGTTTAGTTTATTTATCATCGGTTCGTGTGAACAAATGAATATTCCAGAATCGCGATTTCGAACAGTACCGGTTGAGATTTCATATTAATAATAGAAACATACAAATGTGAGTAATATTACATTAATCCCACTTCAAGTCATACAGGATGTGACGATGATGATGTGGAAATTCCAATTAGATATGAGGGATATGATCAAATGTTCGAATAAAAAGTTGAAGTTTAGTTTATTTCTATTCAGCATTTCAAAAGAATACTGCTACCAGTAAAAACAGCATCAACCTCAACTGGTTTTGTTAAAATTAGTTACTTCTGCAGTACTAAAATTAATTGTATTAAAAAGTGGCTCTCCTTCCAGAACTACCTACTTTAGAAAACATACTCGCTAAGTGATAGTAAGATCTCCAACCTTGCTGTGGTATTGCTGTTCCATTAAGCACCTAAAGTCTGTTCCTTTTAGTTCGAAAGATACGACTCTTGGTCGTAGTTGCTGAAAAAGTAAGTTTATTCCATATCAGTAAACGATCTAAAATTCAAAATAGTCATTTTATTTTATATTAATATGTCCACACAGACAATACGACCAATATGTCAAACGTTAGGACTCTGACCTCAATTGCTCCGACGGACTCAATTGCTAATTTGGCTAGAACAATGGATAACCAGGCTGAAGCAGCTAAAGTACAGGCTTACGCATTTAAAACACAGGCTGACGCAGCTAAGACGAATGCTGAATCAGTTGCAGAGGTGCTCAAAACTAATCAACAACTTGCCAAAACTAATCAAGAACTTGTAAGAATAATTCAGCAAATGCAACCTCCACGCAAGAGCGAGCGGCTCAATCCCGATGAAAATGAATCAGGTAAAACATTATTCATTGCAAATCCATGCACTTAATTTTCACCATTCAATTTTCTGGAATTACGCAGAGAAACCCATGGCAAAATGTCCTCAATGCAATGAAACTTTTACTAAACGTGGTCTCAACACCCATATCACCAAAAAACACCCACCCAGAACCCAGAATGTTGTGATGAATTCGGCCCCATAACTCTCACCATCGTAAAATTACAGTTCGCTATAAAAGCAAATAAAAGCAAATTGGTTTCATTGTAGCATTAATGACTCGGCAGCATAAGTCTGGTTGCGATTTCGAACAATAGCGATTGAGATTTCAATATTAATAATGGAATCATACAAATGTGAGTAGTAAGTGTCCCAGAGTGCGTCCTACGCAAGAACGTCCAGAAATGTTTTCATGTAGAAGAGGTTCCAAATGCCGTAGTCGGGCCAGAGATGGTCAATCGCGAGGAATTCCATGTACGTTGAAATTCCCTCTGCGAACCACAGATACGGCCACCACTCGACGCTGACCAGGTCACCGAACCACTGATGCGCCAGCTGCTTCGCGACATGAATGGCGACTAGTTGACGTGAATTGAAAGAGTCTTCATTTTCAACTAGGAGAACATGCGATTCTCTCAGCATGATCAAACCTCAGTTCTCATTTCCACCTAAATCCGGTGAAATGCATCGGGCAAACTCAGCCAAAATCAATGGTCATTTTCATTCGCTTACCTGTGAACAAGTCGGGCAGAGCGACCAAATCTAGTTTTGACAACGGAAACGGGCAAGTGACGTATTTCTGATAAAATTTCAGCAGTCGCACGCATGTTTCCAGTGCAAATTCTCTTAAATCCTCGTTTCCAGGATTCGTGTAGATGCGGCAAGGGACTGGCCGTGGTGGCTCCACCTCAAGCGTGTCTCCGTTGCGAACTAATTCACTTTGCTGAGATCGAGAGCCTGAATTCGTGATTGTCATTCGAGCGGCTGTGAGCAGAGGCTGTTCTTCGGCCTCTTCGCCTGGTTATAGCTCCGCGACAATCTCCAGACACTCAAAATGGCCGATGGCGAACGCCATCAAGTACGTCGACATGGACGGTGGCTTCACAAACTCAACAACGTGGTGGTCTGCTTTAGAGCGATGTGCGTACGTGACCTTGACTGGCATATTTGCGAGAGCCGGGACTGTTCTCGGGATAATGAGCGACATGTCGAAGGTGCATTTTATGCCAGGCTCATCCCAGCACGGGAAGCACGAACGGGCGAAGGTCGGCTCGAATTTCGTGAAAAAGAGGTGCTTTTCTTGAGTTTCGTCCACAGGCCCATTTGAAGCTTGGCGGACATTTGACGGCTCGCCAAGTTCTTCGGTCTCTGGAAGTGGGACGTACTTTGTGCAGCAAAGTCCGAACATTTTGGTGTTGATCACTCTGTTGAAATTGATGCGAATGCAGCCTTCGTTCGAGAGTAGCGGCGGGCTAAATGTGATGATTAAGAATTGCTTGTCCACGTCAATCGAGTACTCTGACGCCTTGCGTTTCTTCTCCGTGACATCTTCCTCCCACACAATTTTGGTGATGTTCAAGTCAAGGACGTTGAGGAAAATGGTTGCCGTTTCTTTCATGATTTTGAGGTTCACTGACACACACCCTTCGAACACAAAGTCTTCCATGTTTGGTTTGATGCAAAGTGTGTAGTGAAAGGGAATCACATCTTCCGTAGACAACCGATACGCGCTCAACTGGGCCTCCGATGGAGCTGCGCTGATTTGCGTCTTGAAACCGAATCTCTCTCTCTCCGAATCCGATCCCTGATACGGGAGTTCACGAATATATGTGTTAAATTAGCCTCAATACGCCATCGCTATTCGTAATTTTGGGAGGTGTTCGCGTTCATCTGTAAAAAAAAAGTCTGCCAGTTCACTGGCGGTACTCAACTCAGCTGAGCGAGCTTCGCATGTGCGATTGAACATCTCTAATAAAAATTAAGTAACAATCAATGCTGACGCTAAGCAGTCACGAATTACCATAATGATTTTTAAATTATTTAACACAACATGCATTAATTTCTAAAAGTCAAGGTTGAGTGCATGAGCAATTTGCATTAAATAAAGCATTTGTGTGTCTGCCTGCGAAGACAAAAGACGAAGACTTAAAAGGATTTGAAAGAATATTGCCTTAAAGAGATCCGTCTCGTTCCGGTCTGATAATGCGTCCTGTCCTGTCCTGTCATCATAATGCTAGCAGCAAGCAACAATGATAAAAACACACAACTCAATTCCGAGTCTAACCATTTTCACACACGAGACGAGATGACTCAGCTCGCTAGTCCGAAAGAAAGTGAAAATGCCATGCCGTGCCGAGTCTATAATTACACTTAAGACTGAAGTGATTGTGGGAATAAAACGTACAAATTGCAGCAGATCCTTTTTGGGCGTGTTGATTCTACATCTGCTGCTCTACCCGGATGGAGGTATTTTCTTTTCCAATGCCACGCGAACACACCACGCCGCCCTGCTTGGTGGCTCGAATGATTGATAGCATGAGCATCCTATTGCGTTATTATTGCCGTTGTTAATTGTATGAACGCAACTTTCACTTTTGAAAATGGTAATGCCGTGCCGTGCTCTGATGCACCAAAGCAGCAGCTCCGTGCTGTGCTGGGTTTTCCTTCGTACACGTGGTTCGTGGTTTCTATTCTCTTGTGTACACTCCATTTAAGTCGTAACAATTGCAATTGCAACAATGCACGTTACGTTACTTTACGTTGCGTTACGTGAATGCCCTCTTCAAGGATGTGACTTCGAATGTTTATGTTTATATTTTTTGCGTACTTTGTAAAATCTTGACTTCGTGTTAATTTTAATCATGCTCGCTTCTTAACTTCACTGCTTCTTAACGACTGCGTCTTTAACTCATGTGTCAGCATCCTGTGTTGTGCTGCGGTGCGGTGTGGTGGAGTGAAAGACGCGTTTTTTCCATCGTTAACTCCGTCTCTCGATGCCTACTGTTCAAAATTCCCCAAAATATACGCACAATGGGAAGCATGAATGAATCACCACGAACACTCGTACTCGTACAGGAGTACGAGTGCGACTGCATCTTGTTTCTTGTAATGCATCCTTTTTACTGCATTTTGCGCTCATTGTTGTGCAACAAGTCACTAACTGACGTACCAAACAACGTTCTCAACGTCGATTCTCGAACGTCAAAATCTCAGTCAGTCAATTTTTAGGATGTTTTCAGTTTCTGTCACCGCCAACACCAACGCATATAAAAGAAACTTCAATGCGAGCCAATTGACTCATTTTAAATTTGAATACAATCAGCAGCAGCAGCAGATTTCTCTCCTGCCTGCGTTATTTGACTCTCTAAATTTGCTAAATAAATATCACAGTGTTAAAATAGAGTGACGACAGAGACCACACGCGGCAGGCACGGCACGAGAATCCTCCTCTTTTCGTGAATAGAAAATAGAAAGTTTGGAAGACACCAGCGCAGCGCTTTACTTTGACTGAACTTCAACTTGATCAGAAAGCTTCGTCTTCAGTCTCGAATTGTCGAATTGTTTGTGTCAGTTGAGTGTGACTGTGACGAGTTCGAGAGCAAAGTCAAAAATTCAGAAATGCGCGTCTCAAGTACGTTGCTCGGGTTTGTCGCGTTGCTGGCGACTATTCTCGTTGAAAGTGGATCGTGCACACCGAATAATAACCACCAGACGCATTTTTCGGCATACGCGCATCAGCAACCGCCAAAATTGCAAAGGAGGCAGCAGAGAATTCGACCGTCTCCCGTGTTTCAGCGGAGACAGGACACCAGCGGTGCGTTCTTCCCATCAGACGAAGGGGACCACGACCAGACGCAGGCGCCAAGGCAAACGAGGGAGTCCACATCCTCTCTTCTGCCCACCGCACCCGTGAAGTTTCCAGGCTCCGCCGCCCAAATTAGCCCAAAGAGTGATGACACTTCAATATTTGGCAAAAATTTCGAGCAAGCAATCGACGCCATCGTCTCTGCATCGCGATCTGGTCGCCAGTTGGATTTGACGCCTGAGGAAGACGCAGAACTCACAAAGGTGCTTGCAGATCCTGTCATTAAACAGCAACTTGAAGCTGGGAACGAGGCAGAAGCCCGTGGGCTGATCAGAGAGAAACTCTGTGACCTGGGTCTCATGACTTGTGGACCCAAGAAATTCAAACCGCCACAGTTCAAGCCAGGTCACCCACACATTAGCAACAAATATGGACACTATAGTGGTCCACCAAGCCCACCTCAGTTCAGTCCGCACGCGAGCAGCTCAAGCCCGTACGGGCATTATGGCTACGGGCAAGGGATTGGGTCTATCAGTGGCCACACCATCGGCAGCCCTCCAATCAGCGCGCAGGACGTTTCATATGTTCAACCAGTCGCTTTGAAAACAGTTGGAGGTAAACTTATCAAAATGTGTTCAATGTTAATGAAATTAATCTTAATGTAATTAATTAATTTTTTTCTTTCAGCGCCAATTCCAGCCATACCTCTGGAGCAGCCGAACAAATTCAGTGCTTCTAGTCATGTCATTTCTCACCCACCTGCTCCCGGACCTTCCTACGGACCCGGTTACGCGAAGCAGAATTTGTACGAAGACAATTACTCTGGCCAGGTCCAGCCATCTTCGTACGGCCCGCCGCCAGGCAGTTACCCATCACCACCGAAAACCTCAGTCCAATATTCTACATACAGTCAGCCAATCATCCAGCAGAAGCAGCGGCCACAACCTTCGCCAAGTAACGCTGTTCCAACAACTAAGATAGAGCACGTCCACCACCACATTCACCACCAGGCGAATGGCGGCGGCAGCAGCATTGCCAAAGAAAATTACGGTGAATACGGAACCATCGGACAAATTGGGCTGGGCGAGTATGGTGCAGCGCAAAAAGTCATTCCCACAATCGTTGCTCCTCCAACACTCAACAAAAAGAGCTCACACTTTGACGTTCAGGCTGCGCAGTCTCTGTCGCCAAATTATTTGGGACCGCCAAACCACGCTAGAAACTGCATCTGTGTGCCGGTGGACCAGTGCTCAACGTATCCCATCACCGGAAATGGTCTAAACAGCATCGACCCTTACCAGCAACACTTGAGCGGGCCATCCGAGATGGAGTACCTCGAAACGCAGGGACGCGAAGTTATTCAGGGAACAGGAATTCCAAATAATGGTTTTGTCGGGTACGGAATTGACCCGAGGAACAAAGGCGGTAGGAATCTAGAAATTGAATCAAATGACACGGCGACCTCGAATGAGATCTCAACAACCGACAACGAATTTGGTGGCGATGACGAAATTCAGACGACGACTGTGCTGCCAGACTTAGAAATTGAAGGTGCAGACAAGTCAGGAGAGGAAGATGACGAAAAAGATGACGCCGAAGCCTCCAAGGTGTCACCCGCCTTGCTCAGACGCAGAAGAGAAGCTGACAACGAGGAAGAAGGGGAGACTACCACCGAAAAGCCCCACACACAGGGCGACGGTCAAGCTCAACCCCGACGACTTGACAACAATTCGTGTCGCATTCGTTCAATTGGCTACGTGTGCTGTGACCCATCGAAAGTAAAGAACCAGCGACAGCTCGGAATTGGAGGCGCCCTCTCATCAAACTACGAACCACCAAGCCAGCCAATTTACACACCAATTCAGAGCCCATTTGGCGGCGGCAACGTTGACGGAAGAGACTTGAATGCGGCTTACTCAAACAGCGGGGCCAACGTTGGGCAGTGTGGCCGCCGGAACTCGAATGGAATCAACGGACGCGTCATCACAGCAGGAGCAGCAAACACGCTCACCGACGGCGAGACTGATTTTGGAGAGTACCCGTGGCAAGTGGCAATCCTCAACAGGGAAGGCACGTTCGTCTGTGGCGGTTCACTGATCAGCCCCAACTACGTTGCAACTGCTGCACACTGCCTGAAGTCAGTCACCAACCCGTCCGACCTCCGAGTTCGACTGGGAGAGTGGGACGTCAACAGTCAGAGCGAATTTTACCCACACTTTGAACGAGCAGTTGTGAAGATCACCGTGCACCCAGAATTTTATGCTGGGAATCTGCTGAATGATATCGCCCTCCTCAGATTTGACGGGTTTGTCGACTTCCGACAAGCGCCGCACGTTTCGCCAGTTTGTATTCCAACTAGCGAGATGGATTTTGGAGGAAAGCGGTGCTTCGTGACGGGCTGGGGGAAAGGTAAGTTCATTCACTTCACCCGATACCCTTGACCTTCTAATTTATAATTGGGCTTCGTAGATGCATTTGGCAAAGGCGGCAAATACCAAAATGTCCTGAAAGAAGTTGACTTGCCAGTGCTCTCCAGTTTTGACTGCGAGCAGAAGCTGAAGAGAACAAGACTCGGGCCCGACTTCACCCTGAACAGTGGCTTCATGTGTGCAGGCGGAGAGCCCGGGAAGGACGCATGCAAAGGTGACGGCGGTGGTCCGCTTGTATGTCAGACTCAAAACGGAGCCTGGCAGCTGGCTGGCATCGTGAGTTGGGTAAGCCACAATCACAGTCACGCATACGGAATATACGCGCTGTTAGCAATGACTTAATTTCTGACTGACTTCTTTATTCAGGGTGTTGGTTGCGGCGAAGCAAATGTTCCTGGAGTATACGTGAAAGTGTCTCACTACCAAAATTGGATCCAGCATGTCGTGTCCACGGGTCTTTAAGTCAAGTCACTATCACAAGACAAGTCAAGCCGAAGTATTAACTTATTCAAGATTCAAGAAGCTGACATGCGACACGGGGCAAAACGAGATTTGTCGCGTTGCACATTCTTTTGATCTCCCTGACACACTTAACGTACGCGACACACACGTAACGAATTATTTTTCATACCAGCAGCGCAGCATAATTAATTAATTGTTTAACTAAGGTAAGAGTTCACATTGCACAACGTGTGAGTTGGTGTTTGTTTTGTTAATAATTTTATACAAAAATGATGCAGAAAAAGCAATAAAAATGTATTGATACTCAATCTTTTGCATTTGGGAGGCAGAATGTCAAATGGATTCACGCTAATCATTCAAGATAGCCATAAATGATCAGAGATCTCCATTTCGCTGAATTAAAATTAATTACCGCATTAAGGCACCAACTCGCATTTCAAGTTTTTCGATTTTCGAATTCGAATTCTGCACTGGTCTCGTAATCCAACTGACTATTGTGTAATGCCAATGTGTGGACCACAAAACACGCCACTGCATCGCCATCGCCATATTTATACAGTAATTGCTTCTTATTTATAACAAAAGCAATCACGAACTGTGCACGACGACAATGCGAAGTCTCGAATCCGAAATCTGGTTCTTGCCTTGCCCTGTCTTCATTTTCTTTCAAATTAGTAATCCATTTAAGAACAAAATAATAGATTATGCTTATTAGCGCCGAGCTCAGCTCCAACACACAAAAGGTTTCAAAAGAACAACAGCCCAGGCAGGCCGAGATTAAGGAGATTCAAGTTTCTTTCGCGTTTCACGTCATGTCTTTATATGGCCATGGCGCAGTTCAGCTTAGCTCGGCGTTTGAGGAAGAGGAGAAAACATTCAAACACAATAAATAATTGATGATTCAAGTCATCTCGACCGTCAGCCAGTGAATGCGAAATTGCAATACACGTTGGTACGCCTTGTACTGGTGCGTGTAAGACGAAAGAAGGGTAGTTCCTTCACATCGAATCGGCTCGCATCACATCCCGACTTGGTCTCGGACTTGGACTTGAGTCATGTTCAGATAAAATTATACTGACAGCTGAGCAGTTTACTGCCTTTTTAATACTCCAAGCCACAAACCTTTGGCTTTAGCTCTTTAGCCTTTCGCTCGTCTGCTTACGAGCGTTTAGTGCTTTGGTGCTAATTTTCCATTTTAGTCGTACTGGAATTGTGTTTAAATCGCACCAGCCGTAAAAGTCGTAGCCGCAGCGCAGGAGCACCGCGCCTTGCAATTGACGACGCTGGCAATGAATCATCGCTACGCCTCTGCTGGCTTGGCTTGGCTTGGTTTCTTGGTCGTGAATCGTGAACTGTGACTGCGACTGTGGCTTGACTCACGGCTTCGACTCAACTGCCGAGGGAATGCAGGCAGGCGGGTCTCGTGTATCGCGTATCATTTGTAAAATCAACGTTGAATTGATCGTTTCTCACACACACTGAGGTCACGTTCAGTTTCAAAGGTTCAACACGACGCCGCATTGAAATATCGTGTCGCCCTGTGCGTATTAATAGATTTGAGTTGATCAGTTACAAAGTAAACAACCCTTTTGTCTTAGTGTTAGTGTTCTTTGCTGTCTCTGTGCTTCAACCAACTTCAACTTCGTTGAAGTGAGTGGTGCTTGGCTTGGATTGTTGACCAAATTCTCTTTGATAAGTCATTTATAATAGCAATACCTCTTCAGGGCAGATGAGTTCGCCGTAAGTGCCGATGTTAATATTCATATTCATACTGAGCACACAATCGCATTTGCAGCGCAGCAGTCGCAGTCTTGAAATTCGAGAGCCTCCTTCGATTGTTACGTGTAATGCTCCGACTCGACTCGAGTATCAATCCAGTGCAGCGCAAAGGCGAAAGTCATGAAATATGATAATTGTAAAGAAGTAAAGTGAAGTGGAGTTGACGACAAACACAACAATTCAATCAAAAGAAGAACAACAATCCTTAATAAGGATTTATGATTTCACGAGTGCGACGTGTTGCGTGAGTCCACATCTCCCTTTTTATTTTTTATTGCGAGAATCTAGCAAATTCCGTTCCTCGTGTAAAATCAGCGACAACGACAACGAGCCAGAACCACGAACATTAGTCAAGTCACTGGATTATATTGCATGTTGTATAATTAAAATATCGAGAAGTGTCACGTTATTTATTTTGGCAACGAACAAACATCAATTTAATTTATGCATAAAAACGTCTCGTCTCGTCGCAGCTACACAGCGGTGCGTAATATTTTACATTCTTGAAGATTGATTCACACCACCCGCAACACATAAAACATCCCAACAGTGTAAACGCAACAGCCAAGAGCAAGACCAAAAGACTCCAACTCCAATTACTCGTGTAATGATGTAACAGGGATTACGCCGCAGGATTTGCGCACATTATCCGCGACGTCGAGTTGGATGAAGTCAGATAGCTGAATGAGTAGAACAAGAACAAGAAGATCACTCGCTTCGCCTGTCGAGTCGCAATTAGGATTCCAGAATGTGAGCAGTGAAGAGTGAGTTCAGTGAGGCAGATTTGTAATTTGCATCCTGTGACAAGTGAGATCTCAATTTATTTGGGCCTGGACCCACGTTAAAAATTGTGCGTTACAAGAGGACAAATTGGAGCAGAGCAATGAGCAATGTTGGGCTTGGCAGTTGGCAGCGGCGCAGCGTTCATTCCGATTAATTTACATATTAATTTGATAACGTCAAGCTCTTGACGTCGGAAAGTCAAAGTCAACGAGCATCGATCTCGCCTCAGGTTGGAAGTTCACCCATGTTACTTTTTAGCGACTCATCGCGTGAGACGCGAATTTGTGCACAATTACTAACTCGCTCTGCGAATTTGCCTGCCTCGTGTTTCACATTCGTGCTTTCGCATACGCATTTCGATAAGCAGTGGCAGTCGGCTCCAATAACCCACTTTAATAATAGATTTATCGTGACAGGGGAGCAGTTACGAGCACTCAGAGCAATTTGAGCTCAATTTATAATGCCAGTCGGTAAAGTATGAAATGAAACATGTGCGTGGCAAAAGTAAAATGATTTTATGGTTTTCTTCAATTTCATTCTGACTCGATGTTTATGCGTTTAAGTTTGCAGACCGGGCCTGGAATCTGTTTACAGTTACAGAAGCCGGCTGTGCAAAACGTCAAATTCAATGCGAGCAATAATTTTGCAGTATTGGGCTCCCTCGTTTCATTTTCAATGCTAAAAATACATTGGCGATACATTGTGCACATTGTTCCATTTAAAAATAGGCGAAAGGCGAGTTTGATAGATTCTTGTGCAATTTACAAGAAACGAGGAGCAGCGAGAGCACGCAACCCAACCCGCCGTAGTCCCGTGCTATAATCATAATCATATCAGGCTCCAAAAGGCCAAGTTTGCTTTGACTTTGCGTAAATTTTCCTTTCATTTCTGTAATGAGATTCATTTTGGGTGTGTTTCCTTAACCAGCAACAACTCGTCTCATCTCATCTGCGCATTTCTCTGTTCCACTGACTTGACTTGACTTTCCATTTCTTTTATCTCACAGTCGTCCCAGTCGCAGTCGCAGCTCAGCTTTGCTTGTCTGGCTGACAGGAACACTAGTGAGTGTTGAAATTCTATGAACCACAATCACAACGAGCAAGCGGCTCCGCATCGCTTGAAGAAATCCAGGTGTACGACTTTATTTTTGGGCCATCTTGATACGGGAAACGCCATCGCGTCGTGGTATTTTTGGATCGCGATCCGCCCGGCTTGCTCTGACAGTCAGTCAGGCAGATTTTGAAGGCAATTCAACTCCAACTTTCCGCCGCAGCTATGTGACTGTGATTTTGCCTCCTGCAGTGCTTCGTGCCCCTGTCAGTGTCAGTGCAAGTGCAAGTTCATCATCCATTGTACCATTGTTGTTGGTGGTGGTATGGTGGTGGGGTACGCTGAGATAAATTTGTTTCGGTCCCAGCGAGTTAATGATGCGTGTATTCCAATGTGACTGAACACGGACGAGGACGAGACACAGTGAGGGCACACACGCACACGATGGAATCTGGAACGAGAGCAAATCGCAATAGCAATCGCACATTGCTACAAATCATTCAATTAGCATTCTGTCTCGTGTTGTTGTCGAGTGTGGGTGGGTCTTCTTCATTACTGACATCATTAGCAAGACAAGAAGCAGCAGCAGCAGCCAGTCGAATCGATAGTGGTCGTCCTCCATCGCTGTCATTACGCGAGCCGCTTCATAAAGTACAAATTATCGAAGATGACGGCGACGACGATGGCGATGGCGAGTATTACTTTGATTTAGAAAACGAACTTTCGTCAGAATCGAAACCGTCGTTGCCGTTACGTGCTGGCACTGGAGGTTCAAGAGTAAGGAGAACGAGGTCACCCAATCCATATGCGTACGCGTACTCGTACGAGCGACGAGTTCTCAATCGTGCACAAGAAGGTTCGTAGTTTAGTTTGAATTGATTTTGATTTTATGCATTGCCTCGCGCTGTACGCCCAAAAGAGCTCTGAAATGCTCATTAAGAATCGTAATTCGTCGCGTTTTCCTTCGGCCTCTGAATAATGAGCTTCTGCATATTTAGGCACTAATTAATTACTCGTCCGTCCACGTGCGTTCGGCTTCAGTGCAATAGATTTATGGGTCGACTGTTTTTCAAATGATTCATGTGCCTATGCTCTGCGCTGTGCCCAGATGGAATAACTCTCGCCTGGCTTGGCACTTTGGGCTGGCGTGGCAGTGGCGTGGGTGGTGTGAAACTGTGATTTTGAAACCAGCCGTATCGCATCGCGGATGAATGAATTATTGCACAGGTCCAAACCCAAACCCAAATGAATGAACCACCACCATTCATTAAACACAATATTTTTCTAAAATTTTCGCCTTTTTGCAAATAAGGAAACAGTTTTCATAAACAACGCGAACACGCATGAGAAGTTGAGTTATGCGAAGGAATTTTGTTTATGTTTATGACGAGCAGGATAAACTTCTTGGTTTCTTAAATGAATCATGCCAGTGTAACTTGAGATGTTATTCAAACCCAGCCACAGCACTGCAGAGAGCACAGGACAGATGAGATGTATCTCTCACGAAATGTCTTTCTTCGTACTCCCCACGAACCAATAAATTCTTTCGCTGCTTGCGAAATTGTTAACATTTCGTTCACTCTGGCTTGGCAGGACCACCGAAGATTCAGCCGACAGTGTCCAATGTGCAGGCGATCGTTGGTTCAAATGTGACACTCGAGTGCTTCATCGAGTCCTACCCGCAGTCTGTTAATTACTGGATAATTAACTCGGAACGACTGCAAGCAGACACGGACAAGTACAAAATCAGCGATGACCGAACCAACGCGAGGAATTTCGAGTACATGAATCGACTTAGGCTCCATATCATTAACGTGGATGGAAATGACTACGGGAGCGTCTTTAGTTGCTTTGCGACGAATGAATACGGCACCAACTACAAAGCGATTAGAATCGCAGGTAATCGGCATACCACCTCCATTTTTCTTTGTGCCGTACCCCGTAAGAGCGGTTGTGACGACTTTGGCTCTCTTGCAGGACACCAGCCAATAATTGAGGGAGCGGAGGAACGTTTGACGACAGTCGAGGCTTCGATCGGTTCGGGCTTCGTGCTGGAGTGTATAATTTCTGCAGTACCTGATGGCATCAACTACTGGACAAAATGGCGCCGTACGAAGTCGAAAGGTGAGCCAGCACGAGCAATAAAATGCCAACTGATATTAAACTGGAACTTCTATGGCCGAGTTTCAGATGAGACGGTAAATTCCACGGCGCGGATCAGCCTAACGCAGCATCCGTACAACGACAATCTGTATAAGTCCGTCTCGCGCCTCCGTGTGATTAATGTGGAGTTGGAAGACTTTACAACGTACAAATGCAAGTCAAAAAACAGGAATGGGGAAGCAGAGAGGAAATTTCAAGTCATTAGTAAGTGAAATGAATATTACAAGCACAAGGAAAGAAATGGTGACAAGTTACCCGCATAACAGATGATCATGTTAATTGACGGGTTACGTTTGCCTCTGCATTTGCTTCTTCTGTGTAATTTTAGAGTCGGGTTACGTGCTGCCGAAAAGGAATGACAAGCTTACGTCGAATTCTGCGCCAGCCGCATCATTGCCAAAAAGTAACACGAATCTCGAACTAATTTTTATATTTTCAACGAGTTTATTTATTACGAGTTTAAGGTGATATATTTTGCTTATCGATTTTAGCTAAATTATTGAAACCGTGTGATTACAGCAGTCAAAAAAGGCCAAGTTGACAGGCATTAAAATTAAAATAGCAACAGCTTTAAAGTAGTTGAGCTGAAGCTATTTCGGCTTTTAGTAAACTCGCATGACTTGACCAATTGAATATTTGCGAATTAAACCGTCTCGGCACGCCGTGAAAATGTAATTTCCATCATGCTTCACTTGGTAAATTGGATCCGAATCGGATCCTGTGCACTGGACATATTTTCTTGAGCTATCGTGGAAGTTCGGGTTCACAAGAGTGACTGTACCGTCGGACTTCGTCGCCCAGAAGAAACGGTTCGACTCGTCCACTCCTGGCTTCGATGATGGTGATCTTGGGTGGCACATCAGGTCCAGAATCGGTGTTTGTGTGGCGAAAGAAATTAATTTGGAGAAAGGCACGACCTTGCGTAAGTCAAAGAGTTCTATCTGCCCACTCTCGCAACCAACAAGGAAGGAATTGGATCCATTCGCAACAACTTTATTGATCATCGACGGAAGTTGAAGGGAAAATACCTCCTTTCTGGCTCCAATACTAATTCCTAGCAGCTTACGATCTTCTCTTGCTAGTAACAACAGCTTTCCTTGAGTTCCGATCTCACGATCACCTTAAATCAATGTAACAAGTAAATTAAGCGAACAGCGCTTCAAGGAAAATAACCCGATTTCGAAATCTTACTCATGTTGGGAATTGAGTGACCGATGTCGATGCTGGACGGTGGAATCAGCGCACAGGATGTAATCGGAATCCCGCAGTCGACTAGGGTTGCCAAACATTTGCTTTCACCACAATCCCATAACTTCGCACTTCCATCTCTACAATGATGATAGGTTTATTTGTTAAACAGTGTACTGAGCGCTGAGTACAACTTCCACTTACTTGGACACAGAAATAACGTTACGTCCTCGTTCGACAATACAAGTGTCATTAACGGACGCCGTGTGGCCGCGCAATGTTACTGGACCTGGACACACAAAGGCATTGCTAAAATTTAGCAAAAATTAATATTTTACAGATATTTTGAAACTGAGAATTGTTGACTCACATTCTCCAGTTTCGGCCGACCAAATTTTCAGGGACATATCAGCGCCGGCAGAGAGGATCACAACACCGGAAGGAAAGAAACGACAAGTGTAGACATCAGCCAAGTGCCCAGTCAGCGTTCTCTGAGATTATAAAATCATCCAGTGAAACTTCATGCATTCCAGTTTGAAATAAGCATGACGCTGCAACTCAACGCAACTGTGTAATTAACATCTATGAATAAAGAGACTCACCCGAACGTTTCCGGTCTCAGTCTCCCAAATTTTAAGTTCGTTATTTTGACACACTGATACACCAAGGCCGCCTTCTGTTACGTCCATTGAAACAATCTGTGCGTGCAATTGTCATCATGAATTCTCCTTATGCTAAAGAAAATTTCTTGTACTTACACTTTTGGTATGGGTCTTATTGAAAGTAGAAATAGGCGCAATAAAGCTACATTCGTCTCCAGTCTTTTTGTCCTGAATTGTGAGCACGTGTTGTGAAGTTTTATTTTTTAAAACAACGAATGGTTCAGATCCAACTATTTCTGAGCCCTTGTATTTCAAGTCCCCATGAATTGACTGGTGTCCTGGATGTCGAACGGTTACCCATGATGTGCCTTTTGTGGAACTATTGCGAAAAACGAAAACAACGGTGTACTGTTAGAAGTAAAACGCAGTAGTTACTCCTCGGCCTTCTTTACCTTAAGGCGTCATCCCAATCACACTGTATCCCAAAGAACGGCAAAGACATGGCAGGAGGATTTTCCATATCATGTGCAGAGACTGCCATCATTTCCACGTCTTCTGTAAAATGAAATGAACACTTATATATTTAATGTAAAAAATATCACGAAAGAAAGTACAGGTTTCGATTTCATACCTACAAGATTATTGGTAATATTCGTGATGATAGGATTCGATGCAATGTTAACGTTGGCCAGTATTTGATTATCTGGAGCAGGTTCGTCGTCGTCGAGTCTGCGGCGCTTCACAAAATTATACATGGGAATGGGCGTTGTGGCGAGCACAGAAGCAGTTCCATTAAACTAAGCCCAACTATCCCTGCCCTACCAGATAGTTGATAGTCCTAGCAAAAGCGATTAAAGCAAAAGTATTTACACTCTAAAATTTAACCCCAATCCCAGCTCGATACTTGCTAATGAACTGTTAATTTATTACTTACTTGATTCTTCCCAAATTCTAAAGCCCTCTGATGGAAGTTCGCCTGACGTATGTCTCAAGAACGAAGAACGCCAAGGTCGGTGTCAAAAATAAGTAATTTAACAGATCGTAAATTAAATTAATTTATTATTATTGTGTGGTATGAAACGAAGCCGGAAGGAGTTTCTGCTGGAGCTTAGAAATACCGAAAGAGTCTGTCTGCGTGACTTTGTGCTGTTTATGCATGTTCGGCAGAATTTAAAAATAGAGTGCCAGACTTCTTGTCAAACAACACATGAGACTGGCAAAGAGGTAAACACGAAACGACGGAATATGAAATCGCAAAAACATTTACATACGAATTGTTGTGGACATGAATTGGGTATGAATCATACGTATGATAATTAGTAGTAAGATAATGGTTAATTAACTATTATTGTGGGAAAACAGGCACAGTCAAGTTGTAAGCATTTCCGCCGTCTGTCAGTGTCAAGGTAAGTAATGGTCAGGCGATTCTGGTGAGCGGCGAAATTAAAATTGTAGCCAATGGATTTTAATTTGACGCAAATTGTTATTTTTATATTCTGGCTTGGACAATCAGCGAATACCTGGCAGATGACGTCTATTACCAAATTGAATTCTGATAACTTAATACTGTTCTGATCCTTTATTTCATCTTGCGAAAGATGAAGAAATCAAAAAACTTCGTGCCTGAGCTCTTCCAAAGGGAATTACATGTAAGGAATTAAATTTTTAGTGATTGATGCTGGTGATGAACATGATTGAATGTGAATAGGAGGGAGTTATGTTGATAATACCGATTTCTAGATCAACCATGGCAAATTGGAGAAAAAATTCAAGGTCACAGACAATTTCATCCGCCGCCTTGGGCTTTCAGGAGAATTAGAAGGACATACAGGATGTGTGAATTGTTTGGAATGGAATACAACTGGGAGGTAAGTCGTAATGCAGTTTCCAATTATATAGCTGCAACATGTGACGACGGTACGATGTTTATTCTCGTCACAGTTTGTTGGCCTCAGGATCAGACGATGTCTTCGTGAATATTTACAACCCATTTAGAAAGAAACTGATAGTTGGCATTCCGACTGGACATCAAGGGAACATCTTTTCGGTGAAAGTGAGTTAGACTTCAATACCCAACCTGTGGATAAGGCTTCTGAGATTGTCGTCCTAAGTATTTTTGAATCTATTTGCTCTTAGTTTATACCTAACACTAATGACCGCCATATCCTGTGTGGTGCTGCGGATCACACAATACGATTACATGACGTTTCAACCAAAGATGTATTGGCCGTTTGCAGTTGCCATTCTGGCCGCGTCAAACGCCTCGCCACAGACACAGCAACGCCAAGCTTGTACTGGAGTGCCGGCGAAGATGGTCTGATTATTCAGCACGATTTGCGCGAGTCACACACTTGTCCAACGGATTCCCGGAAGCCAGACAACGTGCTACTTGATCTGAAGGCATACATTGGGCCGAAGGCAGAGGCAAAATGTTTAACTGTAAATCCTGTGAGGCCTGAGATTCTTGGTGTCGGAGCAAATGATCCCTTTGCTCGACTTTATGATCGTCGGATGATTAAATTGCAAACGGGAGAGTCGGATGTTGAAGGACTTATGTCCGGAACTGTTCAATACTTTGTACCTGGTAAGCTAATCTCAACTTGTCCGCTTGATGTATGCTAACTTACTAATGATTTGATTAGGTCACTTGCCTAGTCGAAGTACGAGCAATAAACGAAAATATCGCTCATTAGCGTCGACGTTTGTTGCATTCAATCCGGAAGGAACTGAATTGTTGGTTAACCTGGGAGGAGAGCAAATCTATCTATTCCCTTTAACATCCGATTTGCAAAACACGAATAAAAAGTTTTGCTTCTCCGACTCTTCTACAGTAGCAGGCAGTAAGTTTATTTAATTTTCTTGCAAGAGTTTAGTTTATATTATGTGATTCGTCTGAATTACAGGTCAATCAGCGAAGGACCAACCTACACCGAGCAACGGCTACAAAAACGGGCACATTAGCCACGAGAATAAGGAAAATGATCGGAATATATTAGTAAAGCTTACTGATAAGAAGCTGCTTCCGTCGGATATCGAAGCAATCAAATCGAAGGTACTTAAGAAGTATTTTCTGGAATTATACGCAGATTCGCACTTACGTTGATGTCTTTAAACCCAAAAACCACAGGCAAATGAAGCTTTTTCAACTGGCAAGTACGCGATCGCCATTACTTTATACAACGACGCAATTTCAAGATATTCTGAATCTGCTGTTTTGTATGGAAATCGTGCTGCAGCTTTGCTTAAGAGAGGATGGTAAGTAGATCAGGAGGAGGAAATCTGCGTAAGTGACTTAGCTTGCTTACAACAAATATTATCTTCATCTTCAGGGAGGGAGATGTGTATGAGTCACTGAAGGACTGCTACTGTGCCATAACAATTGATCCCCAACATTATAAAGCTTACTTGAGGTAAGAATTACAAATCCCAAGCATTTGGCAAATCTGCCAAGCAGACATTGGCCACTTAAGGACTGAATGGCATTTGTTCTAGAATGTGTCGCTGCTTATACGAGCTCGGGTGGTACGAAGAAGCCTTGTCCACGATCAACCAATTCAAACTCAAGTTTCCAGAATTTGCGTCAACAAATTCTTGCAAATCGTTAGAAGACGAAGTTCTCAAAGCAATAAAGAAAGTTAAGTCCACGTCTCAAAGCTCAACATCGCCGTCTTCCACGCGAACAAACTCGTCCTCATCAGATCAGTTTCCCCTCTCAGACTCTGGACCTTCTGGCACTCCTACGTCTTCACAATCCAGCGACTCGAGCCGTGATAGGAATTTTTTTCTTCGGTTTACTAGCACAACGTTCAGCGCAGATAGTTCCAATTCTGAAAGCTTTCAGGAAGAGCCTGAAGTTGAGCAAGTGGAATTCAGCGGAGTTTTCGACGGCGACAGCGAAGACAGATCTTCCCACAATGGACGAACCAAGCAAAAGAAGATGCCCCAATTTCATGATAACGAAATTCAGTACCAAGACAAAGCATTTGATTACACTGAAAGATACTGCGGCCATTGCAACACAACCACAGACATCAAGGAAGCGAATTTCTTTGGTGAAAGTTACATTGTAGCTGGTTCTGATGATGGTAGTTTCTTCATCTGGAATCGTGAAACCACAAATATTGTCAAAGTCATCCGTGGGGACGAATCAATTGTAAACTGCCTCCAACCGCATCCTTCCACATGCCTTCTAGCCACGAGTGGAATTGAATCCGTTGTTCGTCTTTGGAGTCCATTACCAGAAGTACGTCGTGATTTTAACAGCTTAAGCTTTTATGTTGAGTTTATGCTATTGAATTTTTAATGAACATTTTTCTTTCAGAATGACCAAACAGGGAATGAGAGAACAGTGGAAGACTGGGACAACGCGGCGTTGGCGAATCAAAAGAGGATGAAGTCAAACCCTTTCGAAATGATTCTTATGAACTTAGGCTATCGCTTGCATGGCTCGAGTGATAACGAGCAAGGAGACGAAGATCTTGACAGCTCAAACCTGCGGTGCAATCCTTCATAGGTTGAATTAAAACCAACATTAATATGAAGGGCGAAAGATATTTTCGTATAATAACTTAGCTAAAAACACAGAAACACAGGATGCAAAGAGCAAACAATGCTTCCGAGTTTTAAGTAAGATACCGTTGTAAGTTGCGAGTTATTGCTTGCGTCTGACTCCATTGTAATTCATCAACTGTTACACTGTTGATGTTTTGATCTAAAATATTAATTGATCGATTTATTACAGATGCACGCTTGCCCTAGCTTTTTAGTCATAGTCAAAAGTAGTCATTAAATACCAAAATACGCGTTAACGACTTTATTCCGGAATTTCGTGAAGCAGAGTAAAGAAAGTATGCAGTGGTTTGTACCATCGTTACTCGTTAGTACGAAGGCTGAGGTTATGAATTTTAATAAATAATTTAATTCCAGAATTATGAATGTTTCATTCATTTTTTCGTGAGCATAAAATTATCACGAGTCAAGAATGCGCATTTGGAGACCACACACTGTCAATTTCAAAACTCAAGAAGTTGTGTAGACGAAGCGAAGCGCAAGACGAGTTATTAAGTTGTATCAACAAAATAATAAATCAGTCGAGTGAAACAGATATCCAATCAAGTAGAGTCTTTCCAGTCTTTCGTTGACCTTAGATTGGGTACTTGTACGATAAGAGTTGTGATGTGCAATTACATCATCCACTCAATTCATTTAATAACCTTCATTCAGTCTACCTCACTACACGATTAAATGAAGAGGGTGCTGTCAAATCCTTTCTTTCAAGATGCATTTCTATTCCATGAAAAATCAGTCGTTCAGTCTTGATGGTCATGATTCTCGAAAATCCCAGTCACGGTGACACAAAGAGAAACGGCATGGTGAGAATTCCCCAGCCGAAGTCAATTGAATGAACTTTAGTGCCCTCCGCAGTAATGTCAATGTATCAAAGATCAACCTGCATGAGGATCACGTAAATGTAGACGTTAAACTGGCTAACGCCGGTACGTAATTACGTGCACGTACGCGGATGTAGTGAGCGGAGTCAATAAAGTTAAAGGATCGAATTGCAATTGTGTTTACTGTTTACACTTCCTTAATCTTACTTTCTGATTTCGCTTATCAATTCAGTAATGGCATAAACTCGATACTCGACCGATTTCAGACGTCGTCACGTCACACGTATAATTCGCTCGTCTTGTCAGTCTACAATAAATTTTAAGACACCACTAAAATTACGAGTTGGACGAACGTCCGGTAAATCAAAAATGAGCTGGACAAAATTAACCCTGAGTATAGCCCTAATTGGTAATTTCTGTAAAATCATTGTTCCCCATTGCAGTTTTATACAGTCATAATTGACGATTCTCATATTTTCATAATTGCAGTAGGCGTCCTCAATTTCGCGTCTTCCACCTCGCTGTTTGGCATCGGGAAGGAGTACCGGTACAATTACGAGACTCTTGTGACAGCCGGACAAGAGCAGCCAACTTCATTCGCGTCAGCATACAAGATCAAAGGAATCCTTCGAGTAAACGCAATTTCAACGACAACAATCAGTGTTGGAGTAAGTAACGTTCGGTGCACCGCATACAAGATGAAGATGATCTCGCACGCTTGTCTCACTTCCTTGCAGCTGGATAATCTCACCATCGGTCTGTACAATGGCCCGTGGACATATTTCCCAATTCCAGACTTCCAGTTCTTTGATGTGCCCGATTTGTCGACGTTGGGTGAAAGATTTCATATTGTGACAGAAAATGGAAAGGTATGAGCCATGAGCGTGCGCATCGGCGGTGTCGGTCGGTTCGGTGGCTTGGACTTCACTAATTGACTAATTAACACTTGAATGGTTAGTTTAAGACGCTGATTCTGAATGACCTTGAACCGGAGTGGGCGTCAAACATGAAACGAGGTCTGGCCACATTCCTTCAACTTGACTTTGAGTCCATCACATCGTTTGACCAAATGCAAGTCTTCAACACAGGAGAGGTGCACATTCAACCTGCGTGAGTATAAAGCCTTGAAGCTTATCAATTCCTCATGTGCGTAGATGACCACGATGGGAGAATGCAACACCAAGTACGAAGTCCTTCCTGCGTCCACCACTCCAAATCGGATGGTGCGCGTGAACAAGTTCAGGAACCACGCGGATTGTCGGGACTTGCCCAAGAGAACCAGACTGGCGACGCAAAACTTTTATCAGTGCTCCAACGGGAACAACAGGGTTCGACTATTCACAATTCACACGTAGTGATTAATTCCATAAGACTTAGGCGGAATTCACGTCCACAATAGGACATAATCAATTCGACTGCTTACGCGGTGTACGAGCTAGAAGTGCAGGAGGCGCAGCCGCTCCTGAAAGGAATCACGTTGTACTCTTCAATTCTGGCGTGGCCATTCACGTCTTCGCAGTCGTACCAATTCAGCTGGCTCAAGTAAGCCGTTCTACTATCATTGTTTAAAGGCCAGGAGCAGGGGCAAGTTTTCATGGGGCACACTTTCCTGTGTTTTTTTCTTGCAGCATGACGATATCCTTCAATTCTGCCTTCCGCTACGGGAGCCAGGCATTTCCTCCGCCAGAGAATGCGGAGAACCACGAGGATTTGATCTTTACCTTCGAGCAGCCGGACCCAACAGACCCGGAAGACGAAAATCCTGACTTAAACATGGACACAATATTATACCACCAGACAGGAACTGACACCAATCCGGAGGCCCAAGAACAGATTATGAACTTGGTATCAGCCCTCCCGAGTTACAGCTTAACACGCTGGCATTTATTTAATAACACAAATATTCTGTTCAGTGCCACAAAAAGATTGAGGAGGTTGCAGAGAGTCTTGGAAGCTCCGAGCCGTACTTGTCCAACTTGGAAAGATTCCACGGGGACTCACCGCTGAGCGTTGTCCAAATTATCTCGGCACTCGATTATGAACACTTGACGCAGTGCCAAAAACGGTACTCGGGAGCGGCGTCTCAAAGTCAACAGAAACTTACTGAATTGTAAGCCATACGCACTGCATTGCAAAGGTAATGAGTATTTGATGCCGTTGTAATCTCAGCCAGCTCTTTCTGGACGGACTGATTATGTCGGGGACCTCTCAATCGAGCTTGCTCCTACGAGACATTTTGCTGTCAACGCAAGATGCCGAAGTCATCTCACGAATTACAGCCAAGTTTCCGCATTTCATTCGCAATCCGACCGAAGCACTTGCCACCGAAATGGATGTAAGTAAACTTTATGAAACTGCATGGTATTTCAAAATGCTTTAAAATCAATTATACAACTATTTCCGCTTTCTTCACCGTTCGAACTCCAAATCTAAAAGGAGTAATCCGAGTTTGCATTGCTTTTTAGCTCCTTTTCGAATTGCTCAACAAAACCGAAGCACCTAACCGAATGCTGGAATTTTCGCTAGCCACATTGATTGGTCGATGCTGCAAAAAGACACTTTGTACTACGTCTGGACTGCTGGACAAGTATATTAATTACTTTGAGAATCAGTTGGCAGGTACACACTGGACTGCCTGATTTATCCATGGGCTGCAGCTTGAATTGAGGTGTCGGTACTCTTTATTTCAGTCGCGACGAACTTCGAAGCGCGCACATCCGCCGTGCTTGGACTCCGTAATTTGGCGTACGGACGCGCACTGGACAAAGTACAGGACATTGCGACCGGTGCTCTTGTTCTTGAGCAAACAACGCGCGTCCAAGCAATTTGGGCGCTTTCAGCTCAGGAGCCTCAGCGCGTTTTTGATGCACTACTGCCAGTATTTTATAATCGAACCGAGAGTTGCGAGATACGTACCAATGTGTTTACGCTGCTGATGAGTCTGAATCCTAACGAGAGGATTCTTCACGACATTGCGTACTTCATGTGGAGCGAATACTGTCCGCAGACATACAACATCGTGAGGTCATTTCTGGCGAATGCTGTCAAATCGAAAAGCCCGTGTAATCGTGTGTAAGACGAAATACCTGCATATTCCATGCAGAATCCCAAATTCTTACTGATGACACTCTTTGAATTCTTATTCAGCGGGGACTACGCAAGAACGATTCTGAATTATTTACCGCCTGGTGTGCTTGACCCGTTGAGGACGAGCATCTACACGATTGACTATTTTGATCCGACGCATGGACTGGGACACGAATTTTACTCGTTGGTACAAAAGTCCGGGACGTCAACTCTTCCCACCTCTGTGTACTTTGGAGTCAACAACTTCATCGGTGGATTCGCTGGACCTTCGATGGGAGTAAGGAAAAATAGGCATTTAATTAGCAGCCACATTTGCCAATGAGCACTCGCGTACTTGCGTTTTAGGTTTTTATCAGAATGGAGGGACTGGAGAAAAAAATCACTTCCATGTTTACAAAGCTCACGCAAACCAGTATCGAAGAAGTTCAAAAGATTTTGTCGAAAATTGACGTCACCCAAAGACCAACCACGCCATTACGTCTGGAATTTATTTTGGTCTGGCAGAATCGTGTCATCGTTTACTTTGCGGCGGATGAGAAGACAATTTCAAGCTTGCCTGCGTGTAAGCAGTTATTTTAACGTGTTGAATATATTTACTGTATACTTATTCTTGATTGTGATTTAGACCTGAGCGAACTCACACAATTTCCGGACTTCCTTCGCTTCAGCGTGGAGCAGTCGAGTATGCTTGGCGGTGCATTTTATCAACAACCGTTGGAAATAGGGGCCCCGGTCTCTATCGGGTTTGGGGTAGTTGGTACTGGAGCCATTGCGGTCAATATTTCTCAGCCAGACGGCGAAAACGCTGAAAGATCCGCCCGAACTCAGTAATGATTATTTTCCTCAACAATATACTCTGATGAGATTCATTCAGGAAGGAGTCTAATTCACGTCTTTTTCCAGGTTTAATCTATTTGTCCGATCCGGTATTTCAAACCATGTCCCAGTGATTGGAACCATTCATGCAGTGTCAACACTTCGGACGCTCAGGCTCGTGATACCCCGGAATGTGAAATTGCAACTGGGCGACAATTATAAATTAAGTTATGTGGTGCCTTCAGGTATGGACACAAGCAAAGCAAACCCACCACCCAAAGTCCATAAATGTTTACTCTTTAACTTGGGTACCTGGAACCGTTGTTTAGAGAAAGATCCGATTCTTTTAATGGCGCATGGGACTTCACTGGTTTTGCTGCTTCACGACTCAGCTTCCAATGTTAAGCAACAGGAAATAAAGACCCTTTTGCAAAAGTCTTGTCCAACCTGCGAAAGTCGGGCGATTATCTCGCGTGGAGCGGCTGCCAGGAAATCTGTAAGTCGCAATTAGTGACAATTATGAGCATGACATGACTCTTTCGCAAGAAGAGCGCCAGCAAATTGTTCACTTCAATTACAGAGATACATATATGACACTCCAAACTTCTCACCGATCCCTGGCGTTGTCGCAAATGTGCAATTCTTTGATTGCGAACGAGACCATTCAAGAAATGCTATTTTAAAAAGGTTCAAATCATTCTACTCGGATGAGAACAAGAACACCGGGTAAGCTGAGACTGGATCCAACGCAGAATAGCAGATGACTGACTTTTTCGAGGAATTCCTTTATTCTGATTGCAGAATTTACAATCTGGGAGTGTCAAAGTGGTTTTTGACCTCACAACAAGTGCTCGATTACTTGTTTTGGTCACCGAGTTACGAAACATGCGGGATCAAATTCGCAATCAGTCAGGATGGACAAGTATCGAAGAAACTGGAATCGGTAAATTCTATTTCAGTGATGCGCTATACCCGTAGGATCATTTGTATTATTCATTTCAAGGTGGAGATCGCTGACTTGGACTCAGAAATCCAAGTCTCCAATCCAGTAGAAGGTGGCAAACTGTTTAACGGCACGATCACGACAACCACAAATCTAGTTTACTCACAGCAAGAAAAACTGACGTTCAAGACCGTGCTCGAGTATCGTTATTACGATGCTGACAACGGGACAAAAGACTCATCGACGAAATTCCAATTCAATGATCTGGTCAAGCAAACGCGGGGAAGCATTTGTCTTGATTACACGAGTTCGTTAAATCAGCTCCCGAAAGACGTGCTTGCATACGACGGAGAGAGCGAGCCCTACTTCACCAAAGATATCCAGCTGAAGTACGGAAGATCGGAGGCGGCGGCAGCGGACACAAGCAGCTGTCTTTCAAATGTACTCGAAGTTAAAATCAATGCAAAGGCAAGTCGCTCCTTTGAGCAGATCACCGAGGCAGAGGCTGCGGTTTCTTCGCCGTACCGAGAATGCAAGGCGCAAAAGAACAGCGGCCAATTTTTTGGGTCAAGCAAATTCACTCCACCAACGCTGCAATGTTTTGCGGCTGTACTGGACCAAACAAACCTCAGAGCCGCCAATTCCACCATTTATTACAAGGTTCCGTTATCAGCAACTGATTTTAAGCATGTGTTCCCGCTTTTTTGAGGTTATGCTTTTGCTTTTTCCAGGTTTCCAAAAAGATTCCCGAGAAGTGGAGACGTAAGCTTCTTGCCGCTGCTGGTTTCATTTACCCAACGACAGCAAGTGACGACGACTCGGGTGAACAGCATTCACACAAGCTTTTCTCCAATGAGCTCGCGAGGGATCAGAACTATATCGAAGGATTCTTGGAGGTAGACGTCAAAATGGGGAAGGACGAGACGACCAAGATGGACGTGCACTCGCAAACCAGCAATGGCAAGGAATTCGGCGAAGAGCAACATGCGCATGGAATCGATCTCAGCTCGATTCCGGACTACCTGCGTCCTAAACCAATTCCGGCTAGATTCTCACCCTATCTGACCTTCGGCTTCCAGAGTGGGTTTTTGGGTGAGTACAAATCTATTTTCAATGTTTCTAACGTCAGTTGGTTGAATTCTGTGAGCCCATTTCAGGTCAGTGCACTGTGAACTCTGGATGGGTGAGCACGCTCGACAGTTTCGCATTCAACGCAAACATTTCTGACTGCCCAACATTGATGAGTGCAGACTGCGGGACAAATCCACAGTACGCTGTTTTGGTGAACAAAATATCGGCTGATAAGATTGTAAGGGAAGTCGTTTGTGAGCCAATTCACTCCCAATCACATTTCTAATCAATAATCCGTAATCTTCTGTACGTATTGCATTCAGGGTTTGAAAATTCAGCTTGGAAACGAAAATGTGGAACTGAAGGACGTTTCAGACACCGTCATGCTGAATGGTAAGGCGACCAAAATTCCAAATAGAGAGAAATATTCCGCCGGCTCCTTTGAGTAAGTGTTCTTTATCAATTACCAAGTTCACGTTCCTTCTTTTAAATCAATAATCAACAATAGGCTTCTGAAAAACGACGACGAAGTCTACCTCATCACGCGACTGAATGGAATGCACATTCGTTATACGGGCTACTTTGCCACCGTCACCTTGGACTCCAGGTTCCGCAGTGTTCATTGTGGTATCTGCGGGCATTGGGACTCGAGCTTCTTCAACGACATGATGGGTCCAAACACAAGCTGCCCTGCGACAGCCATGTTGGCGTCTCCGCAAGAATTTGTGGATGCATACGTTTTGGGAGATGGAAAAGCGTGCAAGACGGCAAACGTGGCCAAGTGTGCGGCATAAAAAAATGCTGTCGAACGGAGTGCTTTGCTTTCGGAAGCCCGAATAATTTTAGTTTTTTATTTGTACGGTGCATGTTGGAGTTCAATCTTGAAATACAAAATAAAGTTCTTGTGTCGCCTGACATTGCGCGGTTCAGTTGAGTTGATGATTTGATTACCGAATCACGTCGATAAATATTTAGACAAGCAGAATGTCGCGTAAGGTACATGACGCATGGACGAAGGAAAGAAAATATTGAGCAACAATTTGTTGTTTGGCTTTATCGCTTTGTAAATAAATGCTGTTAATTTATTTTATTAGCTTCGAGCGATTCATGAACTTTGGTACCATTTCTTGAGTACCTGAAGCAAGATGACTTGATCTAACGAGAATCGAATTAAGCTCACTAAATCTTAAGTAAACATTTTCAACTTCTTTGGATTTTCCATGGACCGTGATTTCGTAACTTGTAAAGTACTGCAGTACGAAATTCGTGGTGATAAGAGCGATTTTGTACCCGAAAGTCTTCCTATCTCAAAAAATGACTCCAATTCTTGCTGAGATGAGGACTCTGAAGTCAAAACCAAAAAATCCAATGAAAGTCTAAAAGTCTGACTACATCGAAATCCTGCAAGTTTGCAATTGCAGACATGAATGGGAAACAAGGCGGAAATTCCAGGAAAAACATGCTAAACTCCGAAAACTGCTGACTGCACGAAATCGCAGATTATGGTACGTGGTAAAATTAAGTCCCATATTTCATTCACAAATACAGTGTCAATAAGTCATTCATGAATCACAGTTCATGACTGCCTGAAACGATCTCTTTCTTAATGGGGACGAGTACCAGCTGCCTGCAACAGCTCATCTACGGCAGATATTGCACAATAACTATATTCCTTGTTGGCAATCAACAACCGGCTTCTGAGAAATCGTGATGATCTTTCACTTTTTGAAGTTTGATCGTCAGATTCTCGGCTCACGGAATACTAAGCCACCTTCAAAGGTCATGTCTGCATGCACGATCTGGCTGTTTGATGCCCTCTTGATCTTGGAGGGCGAGAAAAGGTTAATGAGGAATTAATTGACAGTGGAATTGGGCACACTGCATTTCGTTTGCTCGTTGAGCCTTGAACCCGAATCCTGTTCGCAGCTGGACAATTACGACAATGCGATTTCTTGTCCAGCAGCCTGGAGCAAGAATTCATGCGGGTCCAACGGTTAAATCATGCCAAGTATCGAATTCGGGTCAGAGGTTTTGGGCACAGCACCTCAGGACTTTGGAATTTGTCCTCATCCGTTCCAAACTCCGTCCAGCTTACATAATTTGTTTTCTCGTACGAATTGGCAAAAAACAAGATTAATTATCTTCTATTTCTTGGCTTACCTTCACCCCAACCAACCTCAGAACATAAAAATGTAGTTTACTATGATCAGACAAGAAAATTCGAGAAAACGGCAGAGAAATCTTTGCCCTTCATTATCTACACTCTCCGTAGCCGCAAGCCACGCATTCTTATCATGCACAATTACGTTCACGCCACGCTCTGTGAAAGGAATGGTTGAGTATTTGTCTTATGATAAGGCACGAGCAAGATGAGGGGCTTATTAAAAATAGCTCCTCTCAGAGTCCCTTATCTTGTGATGCGAGAAGTTCAAGTTTATCTGCAGCCGCATCCTGCACATCGCCGACAAGACTTAAGATGTGGAACTTTATGTGGTCATTATCAAAAGGTAAAGAGTCAAGATTCAATTTTGGGATCATCGTGTTATCCAATGTCCATTAAAAAGTTTCCATTTCCATTGGTCAAAGCAGAAATCCAATTCGTGGTCGTCTTGCCCGTGTCACGTCCACCGTTCAGCTTTACCAGCAGAAGACAGATCAGGACCTCGGTACCTCAACGCTCCAAACTCCAACCAGCCAATGGACAAGCAGAGGGAAGAGATGTCTGGTGGAAACAGAGCAGGACATACAAAAGGTGGTCTTGTATCTCGCCCGTCATCAAATCTGAGGTCTGCGATTAACCTTTGCACTCGGAGTCCTTGGCAAGCACTCCACAAAAGAGGCGTCCATCGCTGAACTCGGTCTCAGTTAGCTTTTAGCCGTACCCAGCTAACTTGCCTTCTGCTCTACGATAAGGGGTTCGGTTCTGTAGGTTTCTCCCTAATTCGGGTTCAGAATTAATTAGTCTTCACGGACTAATTAGTTTCAATCACCATGAAGTGTATTGCTTCCCTCGTGCTCTTGGGTAAGAATTCAGTTTCGACGACTGATTTTGTAGGATTTCTGAATTGGTTTGGGCTTGTCTCAAATTGACCCATTTGGGTTTCTGTTCCTGCTCGCAGGACTGCTCGCCAGTGCCCACGCTACCTACCTCCAAGTTGGCAAAGAGTACGTCTACTCCTACTCGTCCACCGTCATCGCCGGCTCGGAAGATTACCTGAACTTTGCCTCGTCCTTCAACATTACGGGGAAGGCACGCATCCAGAAAACCAGTGCTACTCTTCTGAAGGTGAAATTGGATGACATCAAATTCGGAGCGTACAATGGAGAATTTAACTATTTTCCACAACCGAATTACGAAGCAAAGGCCCATCAAGAGCTTAACCCACTTACCGAGCCATTCCATGTGCAACTCGACTCCAATAATCTCGTAAGTGCCTGAGTTTGGGCCGTTTTTGACATCGTCGTATGAAAAATGAAACTGTGGCTGACTGAGTCTAAAATGCTCTTACACAGGTTTCCGGCATTGTTCTGAGCCAAAGTGTGCCTGAATGGGCAAGAAATATCCAGAGGGGATTGGCTGGTGCTCTTCAAGTCAACGAGAAGAGGGGCGAAGGCTCAAACTACCAAACCGAAGAGGTGAGTCCATAAAATTCGAGCTGGCATTTCCAAGTTGTTTAACTATTGGGTCTTTGGGTCTTCACCATTTCTTAGAAAACTGTAAATGGCGACTGTCCAGTCACCAACCAAATCGTTGTCTCGAACGCTGAAAAGAAAGAGTTCCAGCTCAGAAAATACACAGCCCATCAAGACTGCCAAAACCGTGCCATTCGAGTCCGCAAGCCGGGCGTTTCGGTCCTCCACTGCCCCGATGATAACACTCGCGATGTTTACAACTCGTCTTACTGGGCCGTGTACGATGTCACCGACAAGGACGGAGAGCCAACTATCACCAAAGTGCAAACTGGTGGCAGTGTTCTCTATCAGATCTTCGGGTCAAGAGGTCATCAGCAATATTCCTTTGCCTGGTAAGCACTTTGCATTTTTGTTACGTAAGGTATCTTGATTATGAGCTCGAGCTTTGACTTTAACATTCGTTATATAACTAACTTCACGACTTTCTTTGATAAGGACAACCTTCGATTTGGACGAGGTCAAATCTGGTGGTAGCCGAATTGGAGACCCAGCCTCCCCCAAGACTTATGATAGCTTGAAGTACGTCTTCGAATATGATTACAATGATGATGAGGAGCCATCCGAAGCCCACCCATTCTTCTTCCACTACAAAGACGCCATCAAGGATGATGCTTCAGTCGCCAAAGTCTCCGACCTTGTAAGTGGATTAGCTGATTAGCTCATCAGTAGCCTGAGACTGATTGAATCTAAAATCTCAAATTGCCTCGCCTCCCCAGATTATTGACGAAATCAAGAAGCTCGCTGGCTCTTTCACAAGCACCAAGGTCTTTAATGATCTCGCCGAATTCCACAAAGCGAGTCCATTCCGAATTCTTCCAGTTCTCTCCGCACTCAACTACAATCAGCTCCAAAGCGTGTACAACAAGGTCAAGGCTGAAGCCGCTGGCAAGAAGACCATCGAACTGTAAGTTTATTTATTGTGTTGAGAAAGTATAACATTGACTTGATGAATCTCCAATTCGCATACAGGCAAATCTTCTACGATGCTTTGGTGGCTTCCGGATCCAACCCGGCTGCTCTCCTCGCCCGTGACATCATTGTGGAGACCAAGGACGTGACTGTGATCTCAAGACTTGTCGCCAAATTGCCAGCCTACCTTCGCAATCCAAACGAGAAGCTTCTGAAGGAACTCGAAGTTCTGATCAGGCCCGATGCTGGCAAGCAAGAAGGTCGTATGATCACCTTCTGCATCGCTTCCCTCGTCTCTCGCGTCTGTGAAAAGCACAAGTGTGTCAAGTCTGGACTCCTGGACAAATACATCAAGATCTTCTCTGATCAATTTGACAGTAAGTCGGGAATCCTAACAGTGGTACTTGCTTTTTGACTAATCAGACTAATCACTTTTTCGTTCTTCAATTCAGACGCCCAGCACTTTGAGGACAAGACCGTTGCTGTTACGGCCCTCAGAAACATTCGCATGGGAGGAGCCCTTGACAAGCTGTACTCCATTGCTGTCAATAAGAAGGAGGACAGAACCGTCCGTGTTCAAGGTGAGACATTTTGGACATTTATGAAGGAGTGAAAATGAAAATTAGACTGGGGCACTTTGAGATTTCGTGTTTCGTCATTGACGATTGACTGTACAATTCGCAGCTATTGTTGGTCTCAAGTACTTGGCCAAGGTTGACCCAGAAAAGGTGAAGGAGGCTCTTCTGCCAATCTTCTACGACCGACAAGCACACCCGGAATTGAGAAACACTGCCGGTATCATCTTCTTGCTGTTCACAAACGACGAGAAAAATGTTCAACAAATGGTCTTCAGCATGTGGTCAGAGCCTTGCAAATATGTCAAAAACTTCTTGTACACCTTCTTGAAGGGAGTCGCCTACAGCTCACGGCCATGCATTTCAAAGAGGTAATTCATCATTTCATGATGGCAAGATGTCATGCCTTGCCAATGCCGCTCATCGATTCCTGACGATTCCATGCTAATTTTAGGGCTCACATTGCCAAGACCGTTCTTGCCTTCTTCCCACCATGGACAATTGACAGAACCCTGTCCGGCAACTACATCAAGGACTACCATGACAGAGAATTCAACTTTGGTCAGCTGAGCCACTACTCCATTCAGAAGACTGGAGCCTCCGTCCTTCCGCTTTCTTTCTACGTCTCACTTCACGGTGCTTTCGCTGGTTATTCCGCAAACTACCTTACCGTAAGTTTATTCGGTAAAAAGCCCCCCACAAGCGTCTTGAACTGAATGATTTATTTACATTTTCAGGCTTTCGTTCGTTTGGAAGGTTTGGGCAAGGCTTTGGCTACTCGCATCATGTCAATGACCACCGGACAAATTGATTTCTCTGAAGGTAAAGACAATGAGGATTCGATTGACTTTCACGTATTTGGTTGGTCACGTTTGAAGTTTTTATTGACGTCTATCTGATTTCAACTTTACAGTTAAGGAAATCTACGACAAGATCGGAGTCAAGGAACGTGAAAACACACCTTTGAGAATTGAAATCGGAGTGTACATCCACAACAGGGCCGTTTTCTACCACGCTGCTGATGTAAGTGCAGATTCCTATCTGGCCTAACCCAACTGGCAATTTGACTTACTTACGTCGGTATTTTATGATAAACAGGCTCAAACCATCACCACAATCCCGGCCATTATCAAGAAGTTGCAGGAACTCAAGAAGACATTCGAGTACGATGCATCCAGGCTTATCCTCCTTGGCGGAATCACCACCGAACAACCGTCAGCGTTAGGTACTCCAATCTCTGCCATCTCCTCAGTCTCCGCATTCATGGGATTCAATGTCAAGATCGACCGCGAGCAAGGACCAACCTCCATCACATCCAAGCAAGACATGAAGTTCCAGTAAGTTTTGACGTGTAAAATGCGAAAGGGACGAAGAATGATTTGTTACGAGTTGCGTCACTGGAATTTGTCCTTTCCTTGCAGTTCCCACCTGTTTGGATACTCTTCCGTGAGCAATCACTTACCCGCATTCGGAAGCATGCATTCCGTCGTTGGTGTTCGTACCATGCGCCAACGCTTCCCGAGACAAGTCACAATGGGCATTGACTGGAAGCAATACGCCCTCACTTTTGACATTCAAACTCCAACCGAGGACAATCCATTCATTGGAATGACTCACGCCACCTCCTTCACCCAAGTCAAGTCAGATCAGGGACCACACAGAGATCAAACTGTCCACGCTCTGCTGAAGGGTTCATGCCCCAACTGTGAAATCTTCACGCAAATTTCCAAGGGCCCTGCATTCCGCAAGGGAGTAAGTACTTTTCAAAAGCAGTAGCATTTCCACTTCGTACGAAGAGCTGAAGCATTCATAATCATAATAATTTGTACCCTTTGTTTAGCGTCGCATTGGAATCCCTCCAATTGAGAAGTTCATGTCTGGAATCAAACGTGGTATTGAATACTTTGACTGTGAGCGCCCACACTCTCGCTTGATCACCATCAAGCAACTTGGCAAATTCTTCGGAGAGGAGAACAAAAACTACGAGTAAGTAGCAATGGAACCAATAAGCACTACATCATGGAAAACGAAGGTCGTTAATTAATTAATGCAATTTGTTCTTCGTCCATCCAGAACCTTCCGTCTTGGCCGCTTTATTCTTGGCCTCCAGTACATGACGACCGCTGTCTTCCTGTCTCCACCAACACAAACCTGTGGTATCAAGTACTACTTCTACAGAGATCCAAATGCCAAGACTATCTGGGAGAAGGTTGAAGGACAAGTGAAAGTCAAGTACACACCGGATCCTGAGAAGAAGGTCGGAAGCAAGGTCATGCTGAAGGGTAACCTCAACTTCAACTACATTGGACCCGAACCAAACACTCGTTCACTTGACGTCATCGGAAACTTCCAATTCACCGGACTGGAGAAACGTCAATCCAAGCTGCGCATCCTCGGAAAGGACCAGAAGACTGGCAAGAGCGGCGTTCTCTGCGTCGAAATCAACGCACAAAGCAAGAAGGCAGAAGACTACCTCAGCTATGAAGGCCCCAATGAGCCAGAATTCGAGAGAACAATGAAATTCCAATGGGGACCCGAACCAGCCGGTGGTAAGGAAGGCGCGTGCCCGACAAGCTCTGCGTACGTCAAACTTCAACGCAAGGCACACAGATCACAAGACCAAATCGAAGAGGCTCGAGGTGATGGCTGGCCATACAAGCAGTGCGCAGCACAAAAGGGAAGTCTAAATTGGCCTGGCGGCAAAACTCCACTCACCCATGAGTGTGTTGCGGCAGCATTTGACCAGACCAACCTCCGTGAATCAAACATCACCGTTGAGTACAAAGTACGCGACCTTCCTCTTTCCTTACTGGTTTATGTAACTTTTCGAACTTTAGCATTTAACATTGATTCTCTTTTATTAGCTTGATGCCGAAGCACGCAACCGTTGGAAGAAACCTTTGGCTGTTCTTGCCGCCTTCTTGGTTCCATACTGGGAAGAGCAAGGCGTCGATGGTCACGACCACCAGCACACTGCCGCATCTGGCGAAGCAGGGTTTGTTGAGGGCAAGCTCGAAGTTGATGTCAGTCTCCGCAAAGAAAACCCAACTCTGGACGTCCACTGGCACGGATCGGGCGGTCGTCAAGAACACTTTCACAACGTCGAGCTCGACATTTTCCCTGGCCCACTCAAAATCCAACCAGTTTCCTCACGATTTTCGTCATTCCAATTCAAGGCGGTCAACCTTGGACTCCTCGGTAAGATGCAACAAACAATTGACAATGTAATCTGAATTCCAGGGAGGTTTACTAAACCATCTATTTAATTTCCACAGCTTACTGCATCAACTCACCAAAAACTGTCATCACTTTTGACAACACCACATACCAGACTGACTTGTCTGAATGCCCAACCCTTCTGGCCGGTGACTGCGATGACAAACCAAGGTTCGCTGTTCTCTCGAGGAAACTCAGCGACGACAAACTTGTAAGTTGAGGCTCTTTGCTCTACTAAAAATTCGAGTACTACATGATTTCTAATCGATCGTCCTCTGCATCTTCGCAGGCCGTTTCCGTACACGTTGGAGATCACAAGATTGAATTCAAAGACCTGAACACTGCAGTTGTTGACGACAAGGAGGTGCCAATCACTGACTCAGTTTACACTGACGAGGATGAAGAGAAGATGTACAAGTACGTAATTTTGGGTTGTAAATGCTCGCATTGAGCCGAGTGCCAGCACAAATTCTGAGCTTGTTGTCCTTGCTTTCGCCAGGTTCGTGAAAGTCAACCCGACCTGGGTCCTCTTCACATCTGACAAACTTGGAATTTTCGTCGGATACACCGGAAACTACGTGTCAGTCACCGTTGGATCCAGGTACCGTGCGACTGCTTGCGGTCTCTGCGGTAACTTTGACGGATCTGGATACAATGACTTTGTTGGTCCCGACAATGTCTGCAAAGTATTGCCAGCCAAGATGGCTGACGCGTACACCGTGCGTGATGGAAACTGCGCGGGCAAGGGCAGCACATGCCCCTAAACTATCAACCCATAACGTGTGGATATTCAATATTGAAGAATCGTCTCAGTTATTTAACAAATCAGCTACACCACATCGATAATGATAAAAAGATTCAAATAAGTTTTGTTAACCAGTGTGCAATATGTTAGCGTAGTTTCTTGTTCTTCCCTTCCGGATTTGTTCTGTCTATCTTCACTCACCTTCTCTGTAACAGACTAATTGCTTTCAGTTCTTCTCTTCTTGATGTGCATGTTGAATAGTTGAATTGGATTGAAGCCTATTTTGTGTATTAAACGAGAATCTGGATAATAAAGTCTCTCTGTCTCAAAAGCTCACGACTTGCGAATATGCGAATTATGGTACAAATCAACGCCTAATTTATTCAGTATCTTAATTTAAAAAGCAACCGCTGCAGTCAAGATAAGAAATACAACGCACAAGTCTAGTTAGATTAAATACAAGTCCCGAGTATCCAAAAAACCACATTAAGAACATCGCGACACAACCACCGTCATCAGAATCGAGTCGAGTTGGAGATCTTAAGAGTGTAGTATAATAAGAGTGAGTCTCCTCCCGCGTCGGCGTCGCGTAAGCAGAAACCGCACACCGCAGTAGCCACACTATCAGTCCACAATATCTTCGGGGTAGAGGTCGACGGTGACATCCCAGCGGTAGCGTTGAAGCTCCGGCTCATCGATTTTGTAGCACAACAGCCGAACAATATGCAATTTGAAAGTTTCTTCGGTCTCGACCTTGTAGACTTGGAATGAAATTAGCTTACGTCGAGTTTCTGGACGGTGATTTTGCTGATGAAATTATGCTTTGGATTGGCAGCCTGTATTTGAGTTAACCAAGTGATCACAAACTGATCTTCCTGGCGAACCATAAGCAGAAATGTTTTTCCCTCGTGCACCAGCGCAGCAGCAACCCATTGAAATGTTAGCCGAGAATAGGAAAAAATTAACACACGCATTGGCTTATGAGTTCTTCAGGCGAATATGCAAAGCAAAGGCCGACACCGGTAGTCACTCACGCGATATCTCCAGTTTCAAGCTGTCCTGATAAACTTTAACCAGGTTGCACGCTCCTTCGTACTGCAGCACTCCATGCTTCGTCTGAATATGTTGGATGAACTCACTGAATCGGACTTAATCTTGACAGGGACTGTGCGGACATTTCTTCTTGATGCTAAAATCAACAATCAGAACCATCAACTGCTCTGCTCGTTTATTTACATGATTTGTATGTTCATTGTTACTAGTTTGTGCTGTGCCATACATTGTACGGGCATTCCTTCATGTGGGCAAGAAGCTCCTTTGGTTTCACCTTCACATCATAGCCAAGGGCCAACGCTGGGCAATCCATCGTGCATCCATCATACAGCAACGAGTAGAGCTCCAGCTTGCCATCGAATATAACTTGACCACAGAGCACCGTTTTCCCTTCCTTGTTGACGACGGAGACGGAGCAAGTCTCAAGTTTGTCATTCTTGCACTCCGGTGCTGGGAACTGTCTTTTCCTTCGATCTTGTCACCGCCACGGGATTTCCCGTACATGATTGCATGCTCCTTGGGAATTTCATTGTCGCTATCCCGTCCACAAAGAAGATGGCCAGCCACGCACTGACGAAAAGATTTCCCGACACTGCCACAAATGTTGCACTGCAGAACAGCTTTGATTTTGTCTGGTGGTGGAACTTTCCAAATCGTGTACCTGTAATTTGGAAATTTTGCAGCTATGGACAGAGGCATCAGCAATTTCTTTCTTTCTAGAGTTCACTTACGTTGCTCGGCCAAGTATCTTCGTTTCTCCTTCCATTTCTTTTGAGGTAGGACGACCTCTGCTGAGATTCTTCGATCCACTTGCCTTCTTCTTAAAAGTCCTTTTCTCCAGCTGTGCTTCACGATTACTGTCGCCCTTCCATGTTTATGCACCCCGTTCATGTTCGGCTAAACTTAAAAGCGGTGGGTCAAACAAAAATTCGCAAAAGAGACACTAATGGCTGAGATCTTAAATGAGAATTTGTCAATTTTTTCGATTAATCTCTACAAAATACGTCAATGAAACTAACTGAGCTTGTAAAGATCCAATAACGCTAAAATACAACAAAGAGTTACGTTGTCTTCGAACCAGCGAATACGATTAATCGCAAATGCAAAACGTTTTGACAAAAGTGAGGTCCAAACGGGCTGAACTGAGCCGTATCATTTACGTAACGAATGTCATAATGTGGAAATATGAAAACTGTTGCAAGATTTTTAAGTTCCATGCAAGTTCAATCGATTTATGATTTCATAACAAAGGATGGAGACAATGACAAATGAGACAAATGTGTACGTTTCTGCCGATGAAACAACAGCCAGCATGGCCACGCCACGGATACTCGCCACCGCACCGCACAGCGATGAGAAACTGGATCTCGTCCAAAGGTCGTCTGAAGTCGAAGCCCGCGTTTCCCGTCTTTGCTCAACGCATCAAAACGCAGCTCAGGGAACTTTACACGTATTCGTGATACGCAGATTTACCCACGAATGATCAAAGTCCAATCTAAAACCTGTTCACGGTTCTAGATCACGTTGTCGTTATTGTCGTATTTGTGCATGTTTCGCTGTACAATGCTTAGAAATTAGAAATATGACGCCGTGATCGCAATCTTGTAATGTTGAGGTGTTGACAATGCAAATGCCAAGCGAGCATGTTTTCGATGTAACAAGAAGGTAAGAAGGTTGAATTTATTAATTTGGCGAAGGAACAAATGTTAGACTATAAACTACCATTTGCTAAATTAAATGGAATTATTGTTCAACTCATTTCCACGCCCAACCGCACGCGAACCCTCTCATACACTAAATACGAAATGCTCACTGCAGGAGCCACTTTTGCGAAATTGGGGATTAAACCGCGATATAAACCGACCGGGCCCTCACCACGCAGAATTCCCTTAAAAACACCAATCATGGTTCCGTCCTGGCTTGCCTGAAGCCTGGTTCTGACTAAAGCTAATGGATACGAAGCCAGCTGGCCACACGCACTTGACACCATACCACAGGTTAAGAGGAGGAGTGTCGGAGGTTCTTGTCTTTCTTGAGCAGTCTTGGAATAGAACTGTTTCAGGGTTTCGTAGACTGCGAGGTCGATGCCTGCGTAGGGGAGGATTCCGAGGAGATTTGGGACATAGCCGCGGTAGTACGCGTGTAAGGGAAGTTGTCGAATGATGCTCAACGGCGACTGCTCCGTCCTCCTCAAGGCTAGCCTCGTCTTCATGACCTCGAGCGGATATATAGCGGACTGACTAAATGCACCAGCAACTGACCCAGCTATAAATCTTTCACTCATCTCCAGTTCTCGGCCACCATTTCTTGACTTTAGGAGACGCTTCCCTTGCTCGTACGCCGTAAACTTGAGTGCAGATTCCGGGGCGATCTTAATAACGTTGATGAGATTTCCACGCCAGAGTGAGCGTACTCCACCTTCGATCAGCATGCCCTTAAACGCTGCTCGCACACCGCCTACGCCTTTCCCATGCACTTGCAACATCACTTTCAGTCTATCCAAAGGCGCCGTACATGTCCTAGAAACCGCACCAGCTATGCCGCCAGCAACGAGGTGTCCCCACACGTGCTCAAGATCTGATGTTGGGATAGGCGGTGAATCTGCACCGTAGTCGAGCAGGGAATTCTGGCGCCAGTAGTGAAGAATGGAGTGTATTGAGTGGGAATGCGGGGTCAGGTGCAGGAAATCTCGCCAGTCGGGCCACGTAATGGCAGGGCGACCTGAAGTGGGGTGAGGCACCATTCGTTCTACCATCCGCTCCACCTCCTCCCTCGGTAACCGCACGCCCATCGCTATGAAGGCTTCCATTAACTCGTTCACGTCGACAAGTCCATCTTGATTGCGATCTAATTCTTGGAATATCGATTCTAATTGGCGTTCGTGGTGAGCCATGTATTCGGTGAATTCGTGAAGCGAGACGTCGCCTGAATTAAGGATTGGTTAAATTATGAGTCAGTTGCAGGTAGCCTGAAAGCTTATTCCTCAGGATCACAGACTGGCTCATTTCTAACCTGAATTGTCGACATCTGATGCGGCAATGATTTTTTCGGCTTCTTCTCGGGCTCCACGAACACCCCTGAGTTCTAGTGCCCGCACTAAATCCTCAGATTGTAGCCTTCCGTCGCCATCCAAGTCGAGGTGAGTAAATAATTTGGCGATGCGGTGGTGGTCAGAGTCTGTGGACTCTGATTCAGATTCTGACGTCTCCATTTCTAATTGACAAGTACTAAAATTCCGCAGTGGAGTTAAAGCGACTGATTTACGATGTAAGGCCGACTAGATATCAGACTGTTTTGTGGTGTTTTTGAATCGCGACCGCTCCACCCGACCCACATGCACATGGACTTTGTTTTAATAGGAAAATTCCATTACCTGTTGAATTCGTACTCTTGCTGCATTGCAGATTTTCTTGGATTCGCATTTGTTCTTTGTACTGGTACGGGTACTTGTGGCCACTGGCCATTACATAATGGCATTGGCAGTGACAGGAGACAAGAAAATTAGCATGCTTGTGCGAAAATTACAGACAACAACGAATGAATGGTATTATTACGAATACTGGTTTAAGACGAAGATCATTGCGGATATGGCTTGCGTCACTGCAGTTTATCTTAAAGGAAACGGATATTGGCAGAGATGAAGGTATTTCTTCGAGACGCACACACTAGTAATGAATCATAAACTGAGCAATTCCTTTCTATTTCATCAGTCGACAAGACGGACACATTGTCATGTGTCATTTCAGGTCGACCTCGCTAGAATTAGTTAAATTCTTTTCAATTCAAGAGCACAGACAGTCAAAATGAAGCACCAAACTTCCTTCGCAATCTCTTTCGGATTCCTCATCGCATTCGCTTTCTTGTTTGGCTCTCCAATTACGGTGTATACTTTTCCACAGACTGATTTCAGGACTTCTACGCAATTTAAACGTGGCTCGGACATAACTTTTTCCGGCTCTAGTTCAGCAAGTAGTGGCAATGGCCAAAGCCCAGCACAAGGAGTCCAGTTTCATTCCGGAATTTCATTTCCCGTGTCCTCTTCAATTGGCTTTGGCATGAGTAAGGCTCCAGCTTCGTCGCCGGTCCTGCCAGTTCGACCGCTGCCGTTGGAAGAATCCAATCAACAAAAGCAGGACGTCAAATTGTAAGTCGAAGTTCTTGCTTTTCATATTGTCGAATGTCATAAGACACGTAATTCGTAATTGGTAATTGAATTGACTTTATTACTGCATATCTGCTTTCGTAGAAGCAAACTGTGTCCTCAAGCCACCAGTCCAACGGACGAATTCTTCACAAGATACGATTCGAGTACAGGGCAATGTGGAACGATTGGGCTTCGCGAACACTGCCCAGAAAACATGGTATTCTACAGTTTCCCGGAAAGTAAGATTTATGGACAGTGTGACTGCATGTATGAGGTTGGAAATCAGAAGCCTTTTGTGTACAACTCACGTGAGAACAAATGCTTTCAAGTCTTCGAGCAGGTTAGTCGATCAATCTTTAGTCACTGCACGGTGCGGGTGCATTTACGAATTTATGAAATCCAAAATGTGGTCGGGTACTTTTTAGGGTTATTGTTCACCTGGACAGTGGATAACTCCCAATGAGGACGGGAATCCAGTTTGCACGAGAAGCAAATGTCAGAACATTTTTGCTGGTGCTGAGCGACAAAGCGCGTCGGACTTCGTGCTTTACAGAGGCGAATGCGTGCGATTAAATCAACCATTTTACAACTGTCAGCAAGACGAGGTTATCGGCTTCTCCGGTGGTGAATTGGAGCCCAAGTGCAAGCTAAAGATTGATATCGGAATCAAGGGCGTTGGATCGGTGAAAAGTCTCAAGTGCGCACCGGGCACGTTCTTGAGCATTACGGGAAAGTGCCAGCAAGGATTCAGTTGGGACTTTTAATCCCTGTAACGTGTTATCTTTGAACTCTACACTTCAATCTTCATTGCATGCAAACTTAACAACTTTAATTGAACCAATTAAGCTTTTTAAATTCAACAAACATATTTTGAATTGAATGAATTAAACCGCCGAATTTATGTGCGAAGGGATTCCTCAGCTCATTCGTGATTTACTTCTTGCAGTAGGTTTCACCTACGTGAGAACATTTAACAGTTAGTTCAACTTCACTCGTGTGCAAGGTTAAAGTCTAGTGAAAATGTTACCTGTGGTAGCTTCGATCCAGCTCAGGTAGTTGGAGACTCGTGCATACACGCCCGGGTAGTTTTGGGTGGCGCATCCGGCTCCAAAGCTAGTCACTCCAATATTGTACCACAAACCGTTGGTTTGATTCTGGTAGTCAACTGAGCCGCCACTGTCTCCTTGGCACGTGTCCTGACCCGGCTTGAAGGTACCTGTGAACAATGACCAAATCATTCTAACTTGCATCACACTCAATTTTGTTTATCTGACTGGTTTGTCTGAGCATACAGAACATGTTGGGTGTAATTTGGCTGGATCCGTAGTATGGACTGCACTGAGATTGCGTCAGCACGGGGAGGATGACCTTTTGCAGAGTATTGGACGGAGGGTTGTTGTTTGTAGCTCCCGCCTGCACAACTTGGGTGGTTCCGTAGCCGCTGGCGGTCACATTGAATCCTTGATACGTTTGTGGCTGCTGGAGGCTGTACGGAAGGCAGACTGGTCCGACCTGGCAAGCAGAAACAAATTCTCGTGAGCATTCATTAGTTTAGGAGCATCGCCGTCTGAAAAGGCTCACATTTTTTCCGTAGGTGATCGGAGTTGGGAGGTGGACTAGAGTCAAGTCACCTGAAATTATGCACATGGACAATTACACGCCGTTCTTGAGTCTTAGATTCGAAAATCGAAAGCAGACTTACCGTCAAGAGTGTTGCGGTTAAATGCCGGATTTTGCACATAGTAATCGGAAACGATCATTTGTGATTGTGAGCCAGTAGTCACGGGGTTGGAAGTCGTGTTGTAGTACACGTTGATTTTGTTACCATTTTGGAAGTCCATTGTGCAGTGAGCAGCGGTCAGAATCTGTTCCAACAAATAGCTACAATGTTAAACTTGCCGCACGCCGATTGAAGGTGCATATGCAACTGAAACTTACCCAATTGGGGCTGATGATGGTTCCACCGCAGACGCCGCCGGAGCCAGTTGCTGGGTTGTAGACAAAGAGCATGACTCTCCATGGGAATTCGCCTGCAGCAGCGGCTGTTCCTCCAACAATACGGGTTTGCTAAAAAATGAAAAAAAATTATGCCCGTGGCCAAAGAATCAGGATAATTAGGATAGAGAATGACTGCTTACTGGGTATTTAACCCCGCAAGAGCACGTAGAGTTTGTAGATCCTGAAACGGGAGCCACGGTGGTGGGGCTCGCTGTGGTTGGGGCAGCGGTCGTTGGAGCAGCAGTTGTTGCCGATGAACCACTAACGACGGAGATTGTGCATGTGTATCGACGCGTGGCGGAGTTTGTTCCACTTTTGAAGCCAATGTTCAATTGATTTCCTGTGGACTGCTGTGTCGCGACGGACGCGCCGTTCGTGCCGCAGTAGCCGGTCCTGGCGTCGGAGAAGGTGGAACTGCCTGCGAGGGAGAAGTACAGGTAGTCAGTGCTGCAGGGCACGTTGACGTCACTGCAACTGACAGTCATCGTGGTTCCAGCTGGCGACGAGATAAATATCTGGCAGTTGAGGTTGCTTGGGTAGTTGCCGGGGTAGTTGACTGACTCCAGTGTGGCAGCCTGGTTGGCGGCGCTGAAGGCGTAGCTGCCCGAGCAGGAACTCTGCTTTGGTTGGATGACTGGAGTCACCGGAACCACAGGCGGAGGTGGGAAGTCGCTTTTGGGTTGGATTGGCACTTGTGCAGCACAGACGCTGACAGCAGCCAACAAAACGATCAAGAATGCCATTTTGGAATTCGATTAATTCTCTGGAATGGACGAATCTAATCTGAACCTTGCCCTACCAGGGCATCTTGCTTTTATAAGCGTCGCCGTGGAGTGTCAAGGTGAAGGGCAATTGAAAATTCAAGCGTCCATCTACGTCTGCGCTCATTCTGACTAAAATCTGGCAATTCGCAATTCTATTGTGTACGTTACGCGTGTAAGCGCAGTCATGTTTAAGGATTTTAAATATCAATACAAAAATGACAGAATTTAAAACCACAAGTTAAGTGTGGAATCAAGTGGCACATTTACAATGGCTCAATGGAATCATTGTTGAAACAAATGCCAATGATTTGCAAGTTGCAGATGAACCGAGGAATGTCAGAAACAGCGATTGGTTGGTGGAATTCTTTGACAATTTGCGAAATTGGCTCGTGTAACAACGCCTAGAACATTTTCGATTTGCCATTGACCTCCGGTGAAGCTCTCCGAGGCCAAATTAAAGAATTTTGTGCTCAATGGCAACGGATTTGCACTTAGGATTTCATTGGCTGCGAAATCAAACGCGAGCCATTGACGTCTTTCTTCACAGAACAAGGATTCTAGTTAAACCGCAAATAGTTCAGGCGTCTAGTTGTTTATTCAGATGATTTTGTTTGCAGTTTCGATTCAATGGGTTCATGGCTGAATACAGACGCAATTATCTCAGAATTTAGCTATCATTTATCATTCCATTCTGCGATTTGATATTAAATTAGCCAGAGTGAAGGAAATTGCCATCGTACGGGTGGGATTTCTACAAGATAACGACTTAACCAATGATTTGTGGGTACATTTCCAAAACTGACTTGATGACGCATTTATTCATCAAACATCGCATGGATGGCTGAATCAATTTAGTTTTATACATAATTAACATTTCGCAAAGATTAAATAAAAGATTGCTGTACTGCCGAAGAAGAGAACCTTACTGGCTTAATCAAATGGTTTAGATTCACTCACATGAGAACTCAGAACACAGAAGTTACTATTTGTCATGTCCAAAATGCCACGATTGCCATTGCTAAACTACGACGCAAGCACATAAGTACACATTAACGTTAGCACCATGCGCACTTTTCAGCCTTAAATCCTCGTACTTAGAATATCATCTTCCTAACACTGGACAACAAGGACCCAATCGCGGATCTCGGCCTGTCCTCATTCAGAGATGAGAGCATAGACGAGGACGACGATGGGGGTGGTGCGAAAGGATGGTGACCGGCTGAGGAGGGCGGATGCGAATGCGAGTGCGTATGCGACGAATACGGTGACGAAGAGGATGGCGAGTGGTGATGGTAGATAATGACGGGGTCCGATACCTCTACACTCGAGCTCGGCGGTCCATCTCTTATCACCGTTCCCGAGGACGACGGGTTGGCGAGCAAATCGTACATGCTGTCGAAGTCTGTGTACGAAGGCGCTGAAGCAGAAATCAATGGACTGACTCCGACTGATTGCTGCTTCAATGAAGAAGATGGAGAGTAGTACACGGATTCATGAGGCGCAAGACTGCTGCCACTGCCCGTGGCAAGAGAAGGAGAAGAAAGAGCGGATGTCTTCGGAGGAGCTACGGCTACACCACCCGCTCGAAGCTTTAGGAATAGCAGGTCTTGCGCAGACAGCGATGGTCGCAACGATGCGGGAGGCACGACGTACTTGCTCGTGTCCAACGTTGGCGCAAGCAGAGAATCCGCTGGCAAAGCTCCGCTCCTCACCAAATGCGGCACGAGATTCAGGAGCAGATTCATCTTTTCTTCTAAGTTGCTGATCGCAGCGGTGGAAGGGGCAGACGGCGACGACGAGGGCGAGGATGGTTGAACGTATTTTGAACCTGAATAGGACAAAGGAAGGGTTGACCCGGCAGAACTTCCTCCGGTGAGACTCACAGTTTTCAGGAACTGATCAGGCGGCAGACCTCCGATATTCTTGTTATACTGCTTGAAAAAGTGCTCACTTTCGGTCAGCAGTTGATTCGTGTTTAACATTTGTGACTTGGGCCCAGGTTCGAAAGTGACTGCGTATGGCTTGTGAGGAGTCGGCGTGATGTAATGGATGGAACCAGGTGCCGAGGGACTGGACCCAGTTTGTATTTTTGAAGTGACTTGCAACGCATAAGATTGTGGAGACAAATTGCCGGCTACTGTCGGACCCGAGCTGGAAAAAAGACGAGTGGATTGCGGGCCTGTTGTGGGCGGTGAATTTGGCAGCACTGTCGCTGGGTGGTAGTGCGATTTTGCTATTTCGTAGTCAGCATTGGATGATTGTTGCGATACTTTCGGGGGAGGTCGGGAGAAGAACGAAGTGGCAATCGAGCTCGGCTGGTAAGGTGAGGCGTTTGGATTCGTGTAATGACTCTGAAATCCGTTGCCTGTCGGCCTCCTGGCACTGAACCCGCTGGGGCCAACTACGGAGGAACTCGATGGCCCACTTCCGATGAACGGTGAACTCGGTCCACTTGGGATTGGACTGCTGAATGAAGGGCTCGGCCCCGAAAAGGACGAGAAGATCTGGCTTGGGATTGGCTGCCCGTCCTTGTAAACATTCGACATTTGCGAGTACGTGAATGGACCAACAACCGGTTGTTGCGGTTGCGAAATGGAATTGGCTGCCGGTTGATTGTTGAATTTGTTCGTCTGTTGCTGTTGATTCTGTATCAGGAACGCTGCTGCTGCCAGGAAGTTGGTCAATGCTGTCGGGTCCGGAGTTGGAGTTGGCTGCGGCTGCGAGAACGACTGCTGCTCCTCTTTCTCCTGCTGCTTCTCTTTATTCGGTCTTGAAAATGGCCGACGAGGCCAATATCTACTTCTCCAGAATGGCCGTCGCTTCTTGTTTGATGGTGGCTCCAAGTAAGGCTTCAAATCCTTCGGATCTTTCCCGGTGTCTTTGCCGTTGCCCGGTTTCACAGTCGATCCCGTGCTGGATTCGAGGTTCGAGTTCGACTCTGTGCTTGTGGACGCAGAGAAATTGGACGGGGGCTCTGCGGATGCATTGTACAGCTGAAGTTGGAGTGTCAATAACGCAAAAAATGCAACCTGTACATAAATCACATAGCAGAAAGTAGAACAAAGTTCAGGGAACTGACCTTGGGTGAAGTGCACGTATGAGAAATTTCTCACCTGTATGAGCCTCATTTTGGAATCGGCCTGGAAATAATTCCGCTTTCCAAGTTCCAACCGGTACTTCTTGTCTCTGTCCTGCCAGCAACCTGCCAACTTCAGTGTACGGACCGAAATGGCTGCAAATTGCAAAAAAAATCTGAAAGTGAAAGCCGAAAGCCAAATTTATCTGCATAATCACAAACTTGCATGCAGTTTTCCGTTTAAGATACACGTGAATGATTACACGCAAGCACGATGCATTCGAGCCGTATGAGAACCGGTAACCAGTGTCATTATCATAATAATCATAAGTCAAGAGAGCATCGATGGGACTGGCAAGCAATTGTCTTTTGACTTCTTGACTCTTGACTTGGCTGCGAAGGCGTGCAATTTGCTCGCAGCTGCAGCGCTGGCAGCTCAAAGGCAGAGATAAATTCGATGGAAGATGAGACGACGCGACGACTCGTTTGACGAGTTTCGTGAGAATCGTGAATGCCTACTTCTCATTCGAAGAGATGAAGACCGTAGTTGAAGTGGCAGACGAGTAAATTGCATGCTTTTGGGTTCTGGTGTTTGGTCGGATAAATAATTGTACACAAATATGCAAATAAACCAATAAACTTTGACACCAAGAGCGCGCATAGGCGAGGCAGACCGCCGCTGCATCGCAGCGTAATTAAATCACTTTCACTTTATCAACAAATTTTGAATTCTTGAACGTCACAGAATCGTGGATTCGTGGATTTAATGACTCACACCAAACTCCTGCCGAACAGCATTGTCAACTGTTTGGCCATAAAATTATTCCTGTCTCCTGACGAGTGTGACTGGTTCAGTGACCACGACCACACTCGAAAGAGATATGTGGCCAGGATGTTTACAAAGGAAATACCAGAAGCATGAAACTTGCATTGCAGATGCGAGAAGATTTTATTGTTATTGTTGTGTACTCTGTTAAAGATTTCTAATTACATAATTTCAAATTTTTGAGAACTAACCAAATGATTGCTGTTAGTCGTGGCAAATTAATCAAGCTGTCCGCCATTTCGTAATACTTTCGATTTCGACACGTTTGGGAAGAATAATACTGATTTAAGGCACAATAATTAAAAGCTTCGGTACTTAGGCCTCCTTAAAGAAGTCTACGGATGGATGGTAGTCCAACACGAAGGGCTCTGAAGTGCTTTTGTCAATCGTGTCGTCAACTTCCACCCGCAAGTGAAATTTTAACGTCTTCCGATAGCACGAGGACGCTCCACAGAAGAATATGTTGGCTTGTACTACCATATTTGAGTCGTCAGGCACACGCAGGTCTTCAATGAAGACAGTTCCGATTTCTGCAGTCGTTGTGTTTAGCATGCCTGACTTGCTGACAGTCTTTTCGTTGTAGCGACCCAGTCTCCATTCCCCACCTTCCAAATTAGTCGGCAGATTATAAATCTCCAAAAGAACACTGAAGGCACTTGAATCGGGAGACAATTTTATGAAGTAGTCTTGATCGAAGTCTTGAATTGTATTTGGGCTTGATGTGCCAGCAATTGACGTTGAAACGGTGCTGTTCTCACCCCGGCTAAGTTTGAGCTAGAAAGTCACGAAAGAAAGTTTGCGGAGCTGATTGCAATAGTCAACGGATGAGTACTAGGAAAAAAACTAACCTCAGTTACAGTTCTTTTGTTCAAATGAGCAACTTTAATGCAATGATTGTTTGTGTCTGCAATATACAGGAGACTTTGTTCTTGGTTGACTGATATCCCATTTGGTTCATTCAGCTGCAGGCCATAAAACAAAAGTTCAGAATTGGTCTATTGGGACTTTTGCTACGTTTGCAAGTTACCTGAGCCAACACCTCGTGTACTTTAGGTCCCATCGGTGACTGGCTCCTTTTTCTGAGGACAAATTGGCCACTTAAAGCACCACAAACGTTGCCCGCTGTGCCAGTTCCAATTATTGTAGCACAATGTTTAGTGTCACGGTCAATCATTTTTATCTGATTATGAAAGAAACAAAATGCACGTTAAGCGTTTGTTTCGTAATAATTAAAGCAACCTTAATAAAGAAATGAAAACAAACCTTGTGATTGTAAGTATCTGCAATGAATACTATTTTGGATCCTTGGGCCGAGCACACTCCAACTGGATGCTGCAATCGCACGTCGTAGCCACATCCATCAGCATCGCCATAAGCAAATAGATTCTAGAACAATTTCATCAGTCCTAATCACTTTGTCGCAAATCGTATCATATCTGCGGCCCAGCACGATTTACCCTACCGAAGGATCTTTTGCTCCACCGACAAAAGGCATCACTCGTCCAGCCGAATTTATCATCCTTATTGTTGAACTTTCACTATCCGCAACGAAAATCATTTTGTCATTCTCGTCCTGCATTTGACCAACGCAGATTCCACTTGGCTGGCAGAACGAGGCCTTGCGTATGTACATGTTGTTCCGATTCTCCTCCTTTCCGGTGCCAGCAACCAAGTCAAAGCAATTGGGCAGATGTCTGTGCGAGAAGTAATTACTAATTAAATGCTGATGCATTGGAAAAGAGGCCGAGGCAGAAAATTAGCTTACGAGACCGAGAACAGCTGCACAGGGGCAAAGGAGTAACAAAATATTTGATGATTTCCGGCTGCAGCAATAAGCAGCGCGTCGTTACCGTAAAATGTTAAGTCCCACGGTGACTTTAATTGAACTATTTGATCGTTATCAGCTGTGGCGGCGTGTGGTTCTACAAGGGTTGATACCATTCTGGCTTTCAAATCAACCTGACCCAAGTTATAATGAATTAGCAGGCGAAGACATTTCGTTTGCATGGTGATATAAATAAGTGAGTTGGCTACCTGTCTCACACAGTGATTTCCAGTATCAGCTACATAAAACACAGATTCATCACGAAAATCCACAGCCACACCTTGTGGGTTGTAAAATCTCGCCGTTTTGAAATCTCCATCCACGTAACCACTTTGAACGCCTCCGATTACCTCCTGTGTTTAAAAGAGGGAGAAATTTGCATTCAATGAACGAGAAGAAGGGACTCTGACTTACCTTGACTTGTCCCTCTGAAGTGCACAAAATAAGGCGATTGTTTCCACTGTCGGAAATGACTAGTTGATCGTTATGTAGGAGTATCTTTCCTGCAAAGAAATCAATTTATAGGTGCAGTTCCGACAGGTTCTAGACAAAGTAGCCTACCTGGAAACCTCAGAGTGGTCTGACTTGGTTCTGAAGTCTCTTGTTCAGGTGCCACGTTTGAATCAACAATGTCTCGGGCAGAAGAAGGTTGAACTTGGGAGAAATCAATTTTCGAATTGAAAAACTCCAAAGAATGTTCAAGCAGAGTTTCCAAGTTTTCTTTATGACCATGACCCTCTCCGACGAGAGTAAAAATTAAATTCAGCTTGGATGGCATCTCTTGTTGGCTTGGTCCACGAGTAGGTCCAAAAATTAAGAGCGTGGGCCAGCAATAAATATTTAAAGCATTCCAGAGTTTGCAGTCTGGGTCATTAACAACATCAGTATGAGTCATTCGGTTGCGCTTCACAAAAGCCCGGATGGAGTCGGTATCCTTTTCCCTGGTAAACTTTGGCGAATGGACGGAAATGATTTTGATTTGACAACCTCCATTAGAGTCACTCTCTTCTTTGAACTTGGACATGAACTTGCCGTACACTTGTCGCACATCTTCTATAGAGTGGATGCAATTGATGCAGCAATGAGTAAAGAATTCCAAAATAATGATTGCTCGAGCAGATTCTGCTGCAAGATTTGGTGGGATTTCAGTGTTGATCCACTCGAAACCTGTAAGAATTCACTGATTTAGTCTTACGCAACTGCCAATGGACTTCATTTAAGAGCGACCAGCTCAATATAAATAAAGCATGATTTCAATCCTTGAATTTAATGCTTACCAGTGCCAAAAGATAGGCTGACAGGATTCTTTCCTTCCAGGAGTTCATTTGTGTCAGATGATTCTTGTAAAGATTTGGTAACTCGATAACAGGAACTTAAATGACTCCATATTAAACGTTTGTTCTTCGATTTTGCATCAGATTCTGTAAAACGGTAAAATGATAGCATGGTCAACGGTCAGGTGTACCCAGATTCCAGTTGCCGCCGCCTGCGCGTTGCCAAATGCTTACCATTTCCATTGCCATCCACCAAATTTTGGTTAACAGTTTCAAGAAGCTCTGCCGTTCGTATTGTAATTTCCTGCACACGATCTCCATCTGACTGACTGACTCCTGGTTGTACTGACCCTGACTCCGGTTCGGAAGCCGCCAAGCTAAGTCCACCAACGTTCACATTAGCAGCCATAGCCAATTTGGATTGAGTCTTGAATCCTGAAAGTGCAGTCGTCCGATCCCAGCTCCAGTTCTTAAAACTTGCTAAAGCTCACTTCTCGACGGTGATCTATTCAATTCCCCATAGCTGCAGGTGGCAACCACGTTATTATGACTATATGACGAGTGATGTGACTAATTAGAAGGCACTGAATTGAAGTAGTCAGCTAATGCTGATTCGGACTGTTTATGACTCATTAAAATCATGAGACCGTATAAATGATACTCGTGCAATGTTATTCGAATTCCCACTTGTGCTGATCATATGAGAATGTGAGCTAGAGAAAGAACGAGGCGAGTATGAGACACTTGCTTCGTGTGGATCGCTTCACCTTCAACGCCAACGTTTTTCTAGAATTTCAGGCTAACTACAAATATTCGAAAGCAGGTATACAATTAATTGACTCACGCTTTCTTATGATTCTGCGAACGTTTATTTATCAACTGAAGCCCATTTAGTTAACAGCATATTTAACAAATATATAGCTTCTGGTTCAGCTAGGTCCATGTTGACGCTACGCTACGTCTGCCCCTTCGCTGTGCGTATTTTGAGATATCCAGGTGCGAAAACTTGAGATTCTGGTGTAAACCTTGCGACAGAGATGACAATAATTAGCTTTAGTTTAGACCGCACGTCATAGAGCCAAGAAATTGGATCTTACTCCAGGGAAAGTCGGACGAGCGCAGCCTATGCCCCAAGAAACGATGCCTACCAAGACTCTGGAGTTGCTTGTCCCGGTTACGAGTCCACCGCCTTATTCGTACAGGAATCACGTCTCAGAATGAATTCCTATCCTACTTAGCAAGGAATTATCATGCATTAATTACCTGAATCCCCAAGACAGCTGTCCTTTCCTGAAACCGCCAACACGGTTACGTACATTTAAGTTAGCAAGACGTCAGACGTCATCCGAATGGCTATAGAATGCTGGCTTACCGCTTTCTCCAGCACAAATCATTGAGTCCAACACGGACGAGCCCGACAAGCTGTAGAGATACTTACAAATTGTGTCACCGACGAATGGAACGGTGACTTTACGAAGAATTGACGACGTGGAGCCACTTTCAGAGGTCCTGCCCCAACCAGTCACAATCGCACTGCCTGCATCGAGAGTACTGCGCAGTAATAAATTGATGCAACTTTTATAAGTTCAATCAAACCTGATGGAGTGCCACTCCCGGCATCAGCTAATGCCACCGGCTGCACCGCATAATTGAGTACAAGCGCGGATCGTAGCCGGAGAATTGCGATGTCGTTGGCTAAAGTTCCGGGATTGTAGCTGGGATGTCGAATTACACGATCAACCTCTCGCTCCTGCTCCGTTCCGTCGTTCGAGTTGAGATTATGCTCTCCAGCCACTACTCTCAAGTAACTCGTACTGTACGTTTCCGCACAATGCGCTGTCGTTAAACTGTAACCAGAAAAACATTCCACCAGTGCAGAAGACAAATTGGCTCAAAGTGATCTCCCAAACGTTCTGGCTGAGATGACTTACACGTGCAAATTGTCTATGATCACGCCACCACAGAAATGGCCGTAGTAGTAATGCTTCACGCTTACTTGATGAGGAAACTCATTTCTTTCCGTCTGGAATTTCGAAACATTATGGAAAGAAATGACTTACGCTGGGCCTCGAAATCGACTCACCTCAACACCGCCGACAATGAGCCCATCAAATCTCAGATTTCCAAGAGGAACCCCTATTAAGATGTTAGAAAACGTTTAATCATGACTTTCGACCTCAACGCCTCATTCACAAATAGCAAAATGCGCACTTGCCCATCGAGATGCTGAAACATAGCCCAAGCCCGCCAATTAAAAATGTCGAGATTTTCATGCTTCTTGAAGGTTTCGAAACCTCGAAAGAAGTTGAGAGAAAAGTGTGACGCTTGGAGACAGCAGAGAGAATTGGCTCCTTCGAGGAAATTGAATTTTCCTCAATTTATGATTGAAGATCTCAAATATTGGACACACACATTAGCCACAAAAGACTGAAGTTGATTCGCTTACAATCCTTGTGACATGACAGATGACAGATTGCTAGATAATAGCAATCAGTGCTTCGATAATAATTGCTGAGGAGTGTTGTACATTACATGCGCCTAATTGACAAATTTGAAGTGGGGGAATCCGCTGGTTAAACTAAATCAATCATTTGCGTCTAACTGAATTTAACTGGAATCCCCCACTTGTAGACATGCCACTCATGTTGTAGATTCCAGGTCAAAATGGTCCATGGTGCGATTATCGTTAGCTTGTCACGAGCTACGCCTTCAAACAAACCATTTCTTGATAACTGTGGTGCACATGGATTTCATTAGTACTCTTCTAATAAAGGGCATGGCACAGTGTATGATTGAATAAATAATTCCGAGAAATGTTGATTCACCTCGTTGAATTACTGTTTTATACAATTAACGCTTTATTAAGTTCATGCAAAAATAAGACAAAATCATAATAAGATAATTAGATAATAGGATAAATTGATGGTAACACAGTATTGATGGTCATCGTATTTTAAAAATCAGCCTGAGTGCGATCAACTATTATACAATCAAATTCCAAACGCCACGAGCCCGTAGCGGCATCAGATCCGTTAGCTGACCGCATTGCGGAATTCACCTCTCCGTATCTCTATTTTCAAACTCGTATACCATTGCTAGGGCCATTTCAGATTTTCCTAACGACCATCTCTTTCAAAGCCGCCGTAGTTTTGTCGACGTCACCATGAAATCTCTTTCTCCTGGCACCAGCATTGAATCCACGTGCGAGTCCGTCGTCACCCAGCGATTCTTTGTCCTCGCCGTCGCTCAAGCTGCCCCCGCCAGATGAAGATTCAACACTGGAATAAAACGCGATAACATGATAAGCATTGTGGGCAGAACTCAACTCAATTGCATTACGATTGCAATTGCAAAAGTCAAGCAATTTCATTTAAGTGGTGCACTTACTGTTCACCGCCATCGCTCTCCAAGTCGCTCGCACTTGAAACGGAGCCTGTACCCGAAGAACACGATGCGTGGAACTCCGCATTCTCTGTGCCGATGTCAACCTTTTCCATGTACGACGACGGCCGGGGTCGTGGAGCCCTCTGGACATTGTTGGCTTTCGGCTTGATTTCTTCGACCAGCTTCTCCTCAATTTCTGTCAGCGTGAGTGTGCTTTGCAGAAAGAGGTGCAGTGCAGCGTCAGAGAGGAACACAAACGAGCGAAGAACCCTCTGCAAAAATTTTTCTAGGCCTAAGCATCGAGCCTGAATTATTTGTGGGTCAAAGTTCGTGATGTGAAGCCAATGTTTGGGCGGCAGAGGCGGCACCTTCCTGAAAACAGACAAAAATTAAATCGTTAAGCATTCTGAGATTATTTCCAAATTTAGCAGTTGTACGTACTTGTTTGGATGGTGCTCCTGCAGCTTTGAGCGAAGCCAGCAAAAGTCAGAGAATCGTCTGCGGACTTCACTTTGGCTGAGCGAGAATGCCCAATGATTATTCTGTGGGCACAAAATCACCCGTTTTAAGGCTTGTCTTGTTACAGAAAACATATAATAAATGGATTCTACTCAACCTTAAGAATCTTACCTCAATCCTTATCATGTACGATGTATACGAGCTTGTCAGTAGTCCGAGATGCTGCTTTGTGGTGATTGTCACTGGCTCAGTGACTTCCACACGAATCCATCTCTGGAAATCATAAGCAAAATCCATACATTAACGTCGTCGTCGTCTAACAACTTTAAATTTATTGACACACATCTCAGTCGGGATCCAGACTCCAGACTTTGTGTTCTGTGTCGTAACATTTTCAGTCCGCGTGATCATTCATTGCCTTTGCTGCTGGTGCTGGAAAGACAGACAGAATGGGGTTTCGTCCTTGAACGAAAACAGCTTTGCTTTGCGTCCTTGATCGAAAACAGCTTTACAGATGCGAACGAAAACGTGAATGCGAACTGCGAAGTTAACTTTAATCCAGTGGACTTTGTTAGGAGATCGCGTGAAACCAGAACGCTCATGCTAATCTTAGTTAGTATTAGTTTAATGGTGTTTTTTTCTGCATTGAAAGCTGTGCGAATGCGAATACATGCCTTGCTTGACAAGAATTGTGCTCATTTCGCATGTGTGTTTTGTAAATACAAAATCATCCGGTAAACACGTGAGACGCTGCTGCAGAAACTGATACGGGATGGCGAAATGGGAGGAAAACGTGCTAAAGACTCGTAAATTGTAAACATCTTCCAAGCACTGCACAAACACAAGCACAGCTCATGCAGATAACAGACTGTGGATGCATGTGGAATGAATTAGGAATTATAATTTAAGATGAGCAGAATCCGAGATGATGAAATGCGACATTCGATTACAAACAAAACTAAACGTTGATGTCCAAGGATGTAATTTTGCTTACCTTCGAGACTTTGTCAACGACTTCCTTCATGTCGATGTAAGTCACGTCACAATTAGCAAGAATCAATTTACAAAGTTCAGTCTATAGCTTTCGACGTTGTTTCTTAATTGGATCGTTGTCGCGAACTGTTAGTTCGACCACACGTGATGGTTAGTAGAATGAGTTGTAGGTCAGAAATTGTCTTATTTAGCACACTTTTACTGCAATGAAGTCTATTGTTGTAGCGTTGTGTAATCGTCTTCCAATAAAGTGGAACCTTTTGCTGCCAAGTTCTTGAAGAAGATGATTTGTCAAATCTACTCATCCCTCGATGAGTAAGGAAGCGTCGAAGGCGACAAAATGAAGCAGTTGAGTGCTGCACTTGGTTAGCACTTGGAACAGTGCAGAAGCCAATAAACACAGGTTATTGGAGCTTGGACTGGGCAGAAGTGCAGGAAGAGTGAACTCTTGAGAATGAGGAATTGGCAAAGTGATTCATTTCTTCAGAAGAAGTTGAGACTTGCGATGAGAGAAGAAGACACCAGACGCACTGAAGTACAAGGCAAAGGAACTCTTTAACAATCACAACAATGGAATTTTACTCAGAAGTAAGCACAGTGACCACATGTGAAACTTTTACTTTAATTGCTTGAAGAGAACAAGTTAACTTGGAAAGAGCTGCCTGAGAACTGAGCGTCCTCCACCGAGCCAGCTTTCTTTTATAAGTTTGCCTTGACGGGTACCCGAAAGAAGGAGACGCAAGTCCAACGCGGAGTACGAAAGCACAGTTGTGTGCTATGCGAGATTATTCAAATTGGCTACAACCTCATCCTGATCCTGAGAGTGGTCACCAGTCACCGGCACAGCGTACATGGGATTCACTGGAAGCTGGATTCGCGTCATACTACACAAGAACCACGAACTTTAACCCTGTTCGTCCAGCTCAATACGCAGTAAGACAAACGCAGGCATCACAGGCTCCTGACTGACGTCCCACTCCTCGCAGCTTTTGAGAGGATATCCCATCAGCGAGGACACCGATGCGTAAGCGCGGCGTATTAAAATCCGTCTCAGCTTGGTTAGATTGGGTTTGAGCAGCTGTGAAACTGAAGGTTAAGTGATAATTCTGGCATTGTGGGCTCAATCAAACAGAAAGTCCACGTTGTCTTGTTTTTTCTTCTAGATAGGTCTTCCCCAAGGGATTAAAGCATCCTTCCTTCGTACAACATGTGTCTAGTCAAAATCTTATCCAGTCATCTTAGCCCGGAAAATTCCAGCTCATATTTGCTTTGTGTAGCCGTAGCGTCCATTTTTATTTTGGCTTGTCTCGCTTCATATGAATTTATTACTTTTATTATTTTGATGGGATGTGATGCTTATTCGACCCCACGAAGATTGCGATTGCGATTTCTGTAATCCAAATCAACCAGGTCGCCGTCAGACACGTAATGGCATGGACCAGGTCAACGAAATTTGAAAAGTGATGAACTCATACAGAGACTCAATGCAACGAAACTAAATCAAACTAACAGACGCTTATCAGGAGAGTAAACATTTCAAAGTCTCTCATTTCTGAGTCATTGCTCTTTATCAGAAATGTATTTTAAGCTTTCCTGGTCTCCTGCTGAGTGTACAGCAAAAAGAATACCGTACTAAATTCGGTATTCCACATACCCATTCACAGACAACCAACTTTGTTTTTTAAACTTGTATTTGTGCGAATTTCGACTTTCTTCAATAGCCCCGATGAAAAGCTTTATTTTCATCCATGGATTATTTCTTAAGCTTCTCAGATCCAACAAAAATGTCGTTAATCCTTACTGCAATTCAAGTCCTGGGAATTTCCCCATACTTTTCTAATTCAGCTGAACATGGAAAATCACTCGGGCCTTGGCTTCTTTGCATAAACAAGCCGAGCCGTGTTTTCATAAATGATTGCTTTGTAGGATGTTTGTAAAGATGTGTTGACGACTAATAAAATGTAGATCACTATCAGCTTATTACGCTTTAATGACTCCGGGACTCCTGCAGCTGCTGGCTTCTGTATTAAATCATTATGTATCATCAGACAAATATTATGAGCAAATATGAATTGGATTCATGTCAGAATTGCGCAATCCAGGATGGAGGCCGAAGGAAATCCACACGAACACAAACACGTGCCCCTGGCACTCCAACTGTTCAATAAATGGCGTCTTTGATGGCGTTATCAGCACTTTCGATTTATTGTTCAACAAAATTAATCAACTTAACTTACAATTTGGTATTTCATACTTGAGACTTGTGTTTAAATGCTACGTTTAAGAATATGCTTAACAAAACACTAACTACTATAAACAAAATTAGCAATACAGCATGGAATTAAGCAAACCATGCCGTATACCTGTACAAATGGTGGATTACCCCTGACATGGTTGAGTCTTGTGCAAAGTGCAACCTTCGCGCAAAACTCCGAACATTGTGCACCAATTCTTACCTTAACTTGATAAAATCCCCGATTAGTGTCTGCACCAAAGAATTGTCCATTAAACTGCATTTGCGAGTCGTGAAATTACCTCTCAATAAAAAGATTAACTAATGAAATGCTGAGCAAGTTTACGGTTAATATAAAATGATTTCTGTAATGCAAAGTGAGTGCACACCATACAAAAGTGAAAGGTTAGTTAGCACAGCGTAGAAACTAAAACTTAAACTAAATATCAGTCATTTTACTCATGGAGGATAACAATGTTTGTGGCTGTGAGGTCGAGGTTCAAGAACATTCATCATAATGTTAATAATTGCATTGATTGGTTAGGATTCTTGAGTCGAGTTTCTGGCTAGTTATAAAATCCCCGGGCGTGGGAGTACGGATTCATCGGAACACAAAACTGTGAGAAGGGGACGAGCGTCGGAGGCTGCCTCGTGGCGTAAATGTCGGTGTCCGGCTCGAGGTCGTAGTAAATTCCACCTCCGCCGCCCTGCAGCTGAAATGACACAGAAAATGAAATTGGTTCAACTTAAGAAGAAGTAGCAATAACTTAAATTTAATATCGCATGTCACTACATTTTCTATTCCTATTAAAATTCGGTTATGCCTTTTCTTTCGCTTACTTGTGATGACCGACTCTTTGGTCGTTTCGTTGGGTGTCTCTCTTCAAACAGGTCGTCCACCGTCGTATCACACGTATCCGACGACCTGCGGGTGGACATCATTGGAGGTGTGTCCATCAGGGAAGCTCCGAGCAGGGTTGGACTAGCGTGCATACTTAAGGGCTCATTTTGCTACAAAAAAGTCACATCAACATTAATATCTTAAACTCAAAAATACTGTAAGAACAAACTGGGCATGGAATTGTACTGCCTCATCAGGCAAATTACATAAACACTTGTCAACCACGTAATAAAACGTTATTAATCAATAATCTCTGCTGGCGACAGAAAGTCAGTCTGGCGTCTGTCTGATTCTGAGAAATGAAGAAATTATATATTCTGATATGATGCGTAATTACGTTGTAGAATTTTGGACGACAATTTTGTTATTCAGTGCACACAAAGTCCAAACACAAGTGTCCCTTTCGTGTTCCGCTGCCTAGTTATAAATGGTTCATTGTGATCCTTTGACCTGATTTCTAGATAAGCGACAGCAAAGTGACGCGAGTCTTCAGATTTTCTAAAATCTTTCAGTTTCTTCCACAGATTTTATGTCTTACGGCAATGAACTTTCCACTTTCAGCAATAATTTAATGACTTTAGACGACAGACATCAGACATGATGTTTTACATCCGGAAAATCATTATGAACCAAATTAATATTAGGTCAGGTCGTATTCAATAATTTTCCATGGCCCCATGCGAGCGTAACGTTAGCACGATACGCGAGCAACTCCAAGTCATAAAATTACTGGAAGTTTTGAGGCCGTCGACGACGAAACAAGAAGTACGCTTGTCCCCTGTCGTACTACGCTACGATGACTGTGATTGATGAAAGAGGCCACAGAGAGAGGTCACGACAACTCAAATTAGAGGGGAATTATTTTATTGCATGGCACCTCGCAGGCGACAAAGCCTGACCCCGAACGATTGCGATTGACGCGTCATTTGGGTTTTGCGTATGAATGAATGAATACAAAAACCATCAAGTCAAGACGAGGATTAATTGCTTACCACATAAATATTGCCCACCATGCTCGAGTCATTAACTTGGGCCCAGCGGAGTCTTTCTTCAAGACCAACGTGCTGCTGATATGGATTCCCATTCATGTTGTTCTTACTGCTTATGTAACTCAAAGCCTGAGACGCCATGCCGCCAAATAGCGTCCGTGACATGAGGGCAGCTTTTTGCTCTTCGCGCTTCCATCTGCGACTGTAATTACAAACAAGATGAGTGTCCGAGTTAGTTTAGTCAACTGACAGATGCTTGACGTAGTGAGAAAGACAAATAATTCTATTGCGTTTGAGCTTTGGCATTATGTAAAACTTACCTCCACATGCAAAGGCACGCTAACGTGAGTGCAATGATGATCAGCGCGGAAACCGAAGCTCCGATTGCCACTGCCATGACTTCTCCGTCAATATCACATTGAGATCCATAATAATTACCAGCGCATCTGCAAAATCAAAGCCAAACCAATTAATTTTAGTGACAAAAGGTTGTTTTTTGATTCTTGCATTGGACTTACTTGCAGACTTTCTGACTATTTTCAATCAAGCACTCTCCACGTCCGTTGCAGTGCAACTTGCCACTGCAGCTCTCACACTTTTTGCCACCCCGCCGCCTGTCCTTCTCGTACGGGTCGCCATAACCCGGCTCGCATTTGCACTCAAACGAGCCAAACGTATTGACACATTTTGCTTTGACATCACAATCGTTGAGGTCGGAATTCTCGCATTCGTTAACATCTGAATAGAAAAGTTCCAGTTAATAAATCTTTATAAGATGTACGATAGACTAGACAATGAAAGTTACTTCATTACCAGTGATAGCAGAAATGGCACTGACAGGCTCGTCAACCCAAAGTTGTGTTTTTCCAAAGTTATTACGATGCTTGTTTAGATTTTGAATAAACTGCCTCTGCAACTCACGCTTCACTTGCATTGGAGGAAGTTTATTAGTGTCGTGCATCAAAATGGTAGAGTTCACAACAGCAAATCGCCCGTCGAATCCAATCGCGTCCATTTTTGCACCGACGTAACTGGGTTGCAGTGTTGTCTCGCTCACAATTGCATCAATCTGTAGTTCAGAAAGATCGTTGCCAGTTTGAGTTCAAGTTCAAAGGTGCGTGAAGTGCAAATGCAAAGGAGTAGGAATTTTCATACCCCGTGAATTGTTTCCCATTCGAGTGACTGATAAATTTCCGAATTGGGATTAAAGTACTCCGGGTCATACGACAGTTTTTTGTCACCGATTTTGTCTAGTCGAATCGACATAACCAGCGCCACAACGGCTGAAATGTAAAATGACATTTTTTGTACAGAAAAAGTGGCATAATTTAAATTTCTTAAGTTATTACCTCGGCATGGTTCACGATGCCTTCTGCGGGCATACCCCGGCCGGCAAATACATGAAGACACTCCGCTTTCTGTACGACAGACTTCAGACTCCTCCGAATTGCAAGTGGAATCATCGCCGACGATGCAAGTGTCTATTCTCACAGGCGGGATTGATGGCTTACGAGCAACTGGACGACGAATGATGTTTGGTGGTGCTTTCGATGCAGGTGTCGAGCCCGAGCCGGCTCCTGGGCTGGACTGAATTGACAAGCTGGTTGACACAGCTCGACTTGGAGCAGCAGCGCTTCCGGTTTTGGGAGCGAACGGGTGCGTGGGCTGGCCGACAGTTCCCGGGTGAGTCTGCTTCTGAACCACACTTGACGACATGGACGTGGAGGTAGATGTTGATGCACTTGTTTGGGTAGTGAGACGCGGTGGTGACGGAGGTGGTGGTGGAGGAGAGACTGCATGTGGCTGAGGTGAAACAGCAGGCTTCACATGATCATTCAATTCGGTTGGTGTCGCCGACCCGACAGCGTGTGGGACGGTGTGCAGATTGAAGTACGTCCGCTTTCCATCAATTGCCACAAATTGTTGGTTTGGATTCGGTGCAGTTATGATTTCGTCATTTATATCAACTATGCATAGAGTGAAAGTGTATTGTTAGTCGCATACAAATAGTGTGTGACTCATACCGGCGAAAATTCTTACCTGGAGTTACGAAGGGCTGTCCTGTAACAGGTTGAACTCCAAAGCCCTGTTTTGCAGTGACAGTTACGTCAAACACATCTCCGGCCTGATGGCGATGGGGCGAACCGAGTGCAAGGTCATCAATCGCAGTGACAACTTCCACACTTCCGTACCCGTGTCCTTTTATTGTTGGCTTTGCATTTGGACTTCCTTCGTGAATGACAATTCCTGTAGAAAGAGAAGTCATATAGACATGTGGTCATTCAAGTTTTGCAATTTGCAGTCGTTCTTTTTGCTCGTTTAAAAATAATCCAGTTTAAAATAAGAAGGTTGAACGAACTCAGACTGGATGAAAACCGGCCCGACAGTCTAATTAGCCAAAGGCATGAGCAGGTTAAGCAAGATGTCATTGAAGACGTACAGAAAGACAGGAGTTTTGCTCTGAAACCTGCTCCACATACTAAATGGCTAATTTTATGGCAGGTCAAGTTAATGACATCATTAAATGCATGTTTATGAACTCAGCGTCAAGTCACGTCGGTTGTTACTTGCCGTGTTGCTAAATTAATTGAGCAATTTCGGCTCTTTTCGAGCGGAAAGTCATAAATTTCTGAAATTTTACGTTAGATATTTCAGTGAACACTCATAATAATCTCTGAGAGCACTCTGACGTTTCTTGCACTTGAATTGAAAAATGTTCCTGCTACTCAGCAGACACAAATCACATGAAAGTTTCAAGTGAACTTGCTTTTGGTTTACTGTGAACGATAACCTTTGCCCTGAACTGTGCTGTAGCGTGTTCACAGTTGGCTTTATGTTCAATGGCTTTATGGTATGGGCTGGATCTTTATGACGTGAGAACTTAAATATTAAGCTTGTCAAATTATAAACATTAACTGCGAGCAAGCTCAAGAGCACAGGCGGCTTGCCGTTTGTTTACTAAATAATTGCCTTGCAATTCGGACTCGAGTCTCGAGTGCGTTGAGCAGTCACAGTCGTAATGGCAAATGGTGAGAGAGTAAAAGGTGTACTTTTGGATTTATTGTGGGAACTTCCTCCTGATTATATTTAAATACTCCGTGCAATAGGTGAACAGCAGCTATGAACTCCCGTGTTTACTTGCCGCCTGTGGCTCGCTTGTGAATTGCAATCCGCGCCTGTTTACTTTAACGAATTGACAAATCCGGCCTGGCTTGAAGCGCTTTAATCACGGAATCACAGATTGTTAAGATAATTGCAGCCATTCCATGCATGCAGTTAACTTAATAACTTTATTTAGCCATGCTGGGATTCACTTGTCTTTGGTTTTCGTGATCATGGATTACCGCACTGTTTTTATCGTACCTGGACGCAGAGGAGGTGTTGGAACAACGTTCGAATTCGAATCAGGAGTTGCCGACGTCCCTCCGGTGCTTAACGTCGAGGGACTTGCGGCAGGTGGCTCAAACCCGTTTCTGTTCTGGCCATGTTTTACATAATGCGATGGGATTTGAGGCCTCCTCGTGGTCACTGGATCTGGATCTGGCGACGACTCAGCTGTAGTTGGCACGTACGTAGCTTGCATTGTTGTAGTTGCGGTTCTCGTTGGTTCAATCGCTGTCATTCGCATTGCATGCTTATTACCAACAGAAGCCGTGGTCGCACTCGGTTGAATGGTTTGTCTTACTTCGGATGGCGAAGCCCCCAAATTAAAATCTGGGAATTGAGCCGCTGGCTGAGGAGACACGTGATGATTATGCTGCTGATGGGAATTTGGATTATAAATCGGATTCTCATTCATAAATTCCTTCTGTGCCTCATCTTCGGCTTTTTGTTGGTCTCTCTCGTCATCTTCAACGGAGTCTGTTTGTACTTGAGCTTGAATTGGCCTGGGTTGCGCTGTGGTTGTCGTTGTTTTCTCTCCTGACGTTGATTTATCATTGTAATTTACGGTAGTCAGTCGCTCGTTGGACTCCCTGTGCCCAAAATTGGCGAAATTACCATTGCCAGCGCCATTTTCTAACGAGGAGGTGGGAATCAGCAGCGTGGTCGGTGTCTGTGAAGTCGGTCTTCTTGTGTTGCCGCCAATTTGCGTGTTCTTGTTAAAATAATCGTAAATTGTCGTTGCGGACGTGGTTGGGACCCTCTCGGCACTGCCGCTGCTTCCTCCATTTACATTGTAGATATTTGCGTTAGCGCCGTCTCTCTCGGAACCTGAACTCGAAGGCACATGATGATAGATGTGGGCATTGTTGTTGCTGTTTGGCTGTGGTTGCGGTTGATGATGCGCATTGCCGCCGGAGTCGCCGAAAGCTGGAAGGCCGTAATAGTCTTCAGTTGGCGTTTTCTGCAAGTGGGGATTTTGGTTCTGAGGAATGTTAAAATTGCTACCTGCATCACTTCCGTGCTGCTGCTGTTGAAAGGTGGGCACAATTTGTTCTGGAAGCGGCACACCTTGCTTGTACGGCGCCTCCTGGCCAATTTGGCTCAGAGGGAAAGGTGGACCGAATTTGGTTTGTGATAAGTTGAATCCATTGTTGATAGCCTCAAGTGGAATCGCCTCAAACGCTTGCTGCTGTTGAAATTCCGCAGAAGTAAGTTGCTGACCGTTGGGGTTTGCAATTACAGGGCCGCGATTATTGATGCGTGTCGGTCTCGGAGTCAACACGAGTGGTTTATTTGGATTGAACAAGTTGTAAGGTCGTTGGGCTTGCACGGGGCCGTACTGCTGTGGAGAATTGCTGCCTTGGCTTTGGCCCGGTGTTTGGGCGTCCTTCACTTTTCCACCGAGGAGCTTAACAATTCCATCAATGATGTCCTGAACGTCGGGACTCGCCTTTCGTGAGGACTCGACCGATGACGCGATTGAGGACAGGGGCAGTGAAGCACTCAGGAGCTCCGGTCCAGGTCTAAACAACGGCGATAGAGTCGTGCCACTTTCAGCGTCGCCTGGTTCCTCCTTGTCACTTTCCGCAGTTGTAATTGGGGTTGAAGTTGCGTTGAGCGCAAGATTTCTTCCGTTCCGTGAGGAACTGGAAGGATTCAGCGTATCTTCGGGAAACCGAAAAGGTGGCGGCGCATCGTCCATGTAAGTTGTGATTACTCGCTTGCTGTTTTCATTCTGACGTGTCGAAGTCGGAAAAACAATTCTGCTTCCGCCTCCGCCTGCGGCATCCCTCCTGTCCAAGTCGACGTAATGTGGCAGTCGTTGCTGTTGCTGGCGCTGAACGTGGTTAGTGCCAGAAGGTTCTAGCTGATTATTATTCTCTACGTGATCGTTCAGGCGCTTGTTGTTGGACGTAGGGAATAAAGAGTAGTAAGCTGTCCTTCGCGAGGGTTGCGATCGATTGAGTAAAAATGGCGGAGACGTCGACCCGGGATCGGAAGAACGGAATAGCATTGGAATGCGGTCCTCCGAAGTAAGTTCACCTGCAACAGAGGTCAACAGAAACCGAGAATAACTTAAAGTGTGTTGTTCATTTCATGCAGAAAAGACTGAAATGTCAACGGCGCGGTGTTCGATGAAAGTCCTGTAATTGTACGAATCCTCGCTCGAATCGAATTCATTGAATTGATCGAATTTTGATCTCCCTGCGGCAGAAACTCTACACTGTGACCATTGTTGGGATCGTATTAAATTAATGCGATGACTGTAATCTTGAAATATACACACTGGCGCATTCACATGCCTGAATTGTTGTAAAGCTTTAAAGTAGGTGTGCTGGGAACGCTGAACACTGACCGGCCTTTCATTCGGATTGCATTACATCAGAGGACAACAAACATCAAACTGAACAAACCGCTTACGTGTTAAGTATCAAGATGATGATGAGATGATGAGATTCGATTCATATTCTGTTATTCATCATTATCATTACCATCTCCGGTCTCAAAATAATAATCTGCTAAAACGGTGCTTGGGACCATGAAATATTTTCATTATCGGGCATCTTCACAGATTTATGAACTGCATGGCACATATTTCATGGTTCAATGCTCGGCGTTCTGCTGATGTGACGGACACTGATTGAATGGGACACGAAGCGACAAAAAAGCTTTGTGTCTTGTGTCGCTTATGCTGCGCTCTGCTGTTGTGCATGAATTGATGAAAATTCAATCACAAAATTGAAGCACAAAGGATTCATTAAAAAAAAATTGGGTATTGAAACCTGTAAATGCAACTACGAATCGCGAATGTGATTGGGATTAGGATTGAATGGATTAGAAACGGATTCGTGACAGGGCCATAATCGTCATAATAAAATCGTATACGAACTGGTCCAAGGCAAAAGGCAATATAAAGAAAGAAGCGAAAGAAGAAGGCAGGAGGACCGTTAAGACGATGAAGATGAAAAACAAAAGGAAGTTGTGCATTAATGAAAATCTCTCTCGTGCAATTACTCGTGGCCGAGTGTATTATTACACACTTTTATTAATCTCAAAATTACGGCCTGGTCTGGCCTATGTACAATTATAATTTGGGATTAAGGATTACGTAAGCCGCCAGTTACGCAATGCCGCAGTGGTGGAGAACTAGAACGGGACGTCTTGCCATGCCAGAGAAGATCATCATTCGCAGTTTGCAGATGCAATCGCAATCAATTCAGCGTACTTCAGGCTTAACTTTGACCATTGCGTAATTGCAATCATAATTCTGAGGAGTAACTGTAACGGCCTGTGTTTAATTCGCTGAGGCAGAAGGTTCTCGCGAGTAAATTCAATAATTAAGGAGCTGAACGGCAAACCTTAAGCGTTCAGTTCAGCGTGTTTATCATTCCCCACGTGATTACTGTAATTTTGATGAATGGCCAAGCGGACGCAATGCAAACGCACTGCCATCCACGTGTGAAATGTCACTTTTAGTGTGATGAACGGTTGTGAGCCTGAATTATGAACGGTCGCGTTAATTTTAAGACATGGGCCTTGAATTTGAGATGGAGACGCTGCGAAATCATTGCAATTACCAATGAAATTCTACACTGCTCGGTCAAGAAGCCGTAATTAATAATTAAGATCGTCATCGAACGTTTGAGTGAAATATCTTCCTGTCAATTCCGAACTTGAGCTGTGTGCTTCTCGTTGGGCTCAGAATTGTGGAGCAACGAGCAAGCAAACAGTAAATATTTACTTGCGAACAAAGGACGCGGTGTGTGATCCGTCATTCTCAGCACGATCATTTCCTCCAGCTCGAGTGACAATGGCATTCATTGCACTACGAGAATGTTCGCTTATACCTTAGCGGGGAACTTTCTTTTGTTTTTGAGTGAATTAACAGAAAACACACGACAAAAACTCTGAAAGACAAAAATGCGTGTGTTTGTCCCCGAAAGACAAAATCACAAAATGCTGCTAATTAGCAGGCATTGTCTCGACTCAAAGTGTTTATTCATTGCATTTGGTCTCTGGCTGCTATGCACTTGAGCGCATTGAAGTCATGATGCACGAATTCTGCAATACAGTTAAGAAATTAGCTTGAGTTTGCTTTTTGCATTTTGCCATTCGGAAGCGGAATTTTGCAGGTTTCTGCAAATGCACGTTTGGTTGCAGTTCGCAGCTTTTCTGTACGACACAAACCTTGCAAACTGGTGCACATCGCATTTTTGTCACCTCAAGTGCACCAACTCAGAGTTCATGTCGGCCCACCTTCTGCTTCTACGTTCTGCATTCAGTCTCAGATTGTGCAATCCATCCAATGTCACTGGTTTAACACCAACACTTGGCACAAGTGTGCGTGCTATTGAACTTGACAAATTCATTTCACGAATGACGCATTTAGGTTCATAACAATAACTCGGGTGACCATTATTCCCCCATGTGCAATTTGCATGCGCAATTTATTCATAGGAGCGCCTGCCTACTTGCCTACCCGCTGAGTTGGTGGTTCCTTTTCTTTTGCTGCGCTGCTTCAATCCTTCAGGAAACGACCTACATTTCCTTATTCAATGTTGCATCTGAAAAAATTGGTTTGGCCTAACCTAAATACTTTAAACGGTTGACAAAAATAGTTTAGCAGGCTACAAGCGCAACAATAGACAACGATTTCATGGTTTAAAAGCCTGGACGCATGTCTCTCGTCTACTCATCATGATGAAGTGAGAGAATGACCACTCAAAGAGTAAAGACACAGCGGACGACTGGGAAGACAACACCACGAAACACACACAAAGATGATTCAGTGAAATAATGAGACTGCACAAGTTCATTGTTATGCATTGTAAAGCCCAAAAGCCCTCACACGAATGCGAGTATCAAAAATAAAGCCACAGTTTTTGAAGAGGGACCAAAAATTGTGTGCTGTTTTGCGAATTTTTGAATTTAGCAAGTTACTTATGCTGTAGAGAATGAATGCCATATCTTTTTAAACATTTCCGAATTGTTATACATTTGGGTTCGCCAGTTTTTAGGTGATAACATGATTGATATTCTAGTACGATTACGAATTTTGGGAATCAAACCTGAATTGTTCAGAATAACCCAAAAGCAACAATTACGTCAGTACAAATGCAAATATTGAGACAATTGAATCGTACGCTCTGAATTCCTCTTTCTTGGGATTTCTCCTTCATTGTAAACTGCAGTATTTGTTCGTGCAATATGTAATTTGTATGACATATGCGAGTGCAGTGCACACAATGGCAAGTGGCTCAGCAAGCAGAGGAACGAATTTTAACTTTGCTTGGAGAGAAAATTCGTCTTGGAATTCGAGAGCAAAAGGTGCCGGCCAAAACTACAGCCACCGCCAAGAGAATTGCATGCAGCATGCACCCAAGCACCACCAGCACAAAGGTTGAGTGACCCACACCCATCATTAGAGCTCATTTCGCATTGCAAAATAATTTCGCCTTCAATATTTGCACTGCATTTCGGGTTGAGTGAGAAGAAAGGAAGTTGCATTACTAATCATAATTTGGAAGTAGTCTGCGCTGAGGCAAGACTTGAATAAATCAAAATCAGCAGCACAGCGAGTCAAATCAACAATGCAACGTAATAATGCAATGAAACAAGCAACAGCGTCATTCATTCAAGTGAATGACGACGTTGAATGCATGTTCAATCGTTGTAAAATTATAACATGATAATAAGACAGCCAAGTGCAGCGCCTTTGCTGCTGCAATCGTATTGAAACTAATCCCAGGCTTAAAAGGTACGCATAAGTATTTTGAGGTCGTAACGGTACACAGACAAAATTCTTCATTCTTTCTGTTCTGTAGTCTGAGTTTTGGGTATGCACGCAATAAAATATTGTCTGGCAAAAGTTCGTCATGGCCCCACGCGTTAAGCTCAAGAAAATGTTAAGCTAAAATGCAACTGTACCCTGATGTATGTTACAATTTATTGCAATATGCTTTTGGCAATTATTACACACGCTTATTACGGTGATTTGTATACAACGCACTTGTACTTGAAGTAAATCAATCTTCGCTACGAATTCGAACTCAACTCAGTGCACAGAGCAAGCAACTTCAGTAATTCGTTGGCATCATTTAATTACTAGCCGCGAATTACTCAAGATCGTAAATCCTTATCTTAAACTTGTAGAAAGTTAAATTTCGATCTTGGACACGAGCATTTTTGTACTAACTGTTTCTGTTCTCATTCAATGACCAAATAAAGCATTTCCGCATTTTTGAAACCTCCGAAAGGAATTTTCGCTTGGCTCGCAGTAATGAAAGTAAATCCCAGAAGGAATTTTGAATAATTTTGAGAAGTACTCAGCATTCCTCGCAACGTCGCAGCGCAGCCCGCCCCGTAATTAGATTAGCATTAATTTGAAAGTGACTCTTTGCTTTAGCTTTGTCGCGTGGACTTCTGCCTCGGCTCGATTTCGTGTCGAGCCGAAATTCAACCAGCGTGTCGTAATTTGTAACTTGCGCGGCTTATCTTCGAGTGTAATCGTAATCCATTTTGTTCTAACCTTTGCTTTGTATTACATTAGCAATGACGAGCTCCGTGACAGTTTCTCTTTTTGAGATGCCGTCGTCTTCGCTTTCTGAGAGTGCAGTAATTATTACAAGCTTGAGTACATTGTTTGACTGCTCTGATTCAATTTGTATCTGCTATTTTATGTTAACGGTTGCACATGCCTAACAGTAAGCTCTTGCAAGCAGAGGTAGCGACATTTTATTAATTTGAGTCTCAACAGTCACTAAATCATTCACTCATAAACATAAGAAACTTTCTCGTCGTTTTTGCTCGTAATTTTAGCATGAATGCAAATGACTAATGCTGATACGTTTATTCAATTTGTATTTGTCTCCATTTTTATGTCGCCTCCCTTCTTTTCTTTGAAATGCTTTCGTCCTTCGTAAAATTACCTTTCATATTTTGAATCCAGGTAGTTGAGCATTAAAATTAACTTGGTCCATGGGTCACTCGCTCGGTCAAACTGCAAACCGGGAGTACCGCAAGTACAGAATCAAAGTAGGAACCGTCGACCACGTTTGACCACATGTCAAACAAGTAAAAGTCGTTTCACGGCGCAGCCAGGAAAAGAGTAAGAGTTTGCGATAAAAGAGTAAAATCAGTAAAAGCTAAAACTTGAAACCAGTTTCTTCAAAATCGCATAGGAATGTTGTTCCTCATCTTCGGCGGTGCTGCTGCCCGCTACAGCTCAGCTCGTTCGGCGTGTCCATATATCGTAATAATTTTTGGGAAAAACGAGTGAATTTGACAGCATGCTTTTATGGGTGTACAAACGTGGCAGTACGCAATCGCAATGCGGTGTCAGGATTATAAAGGCGACTTGAGGTGTCATTACAAATGAATGATTGCTTCAGGTTTTGTATTTTGGTATTTTACTTACGGGTTACGGATTGGTATTGAATATTTTCACTATCATCAACGTACTCGTCATTCATGCATCATCCATGCATGATAATCCCATTGTTAAAACAATTGCTACAACGCAACAATGTGTACCGTTATTATTGTCTTCAATCTTGGTTAAGTATCTGGTCAGCCGTTATCATTGTAATTGTGACTGAGACCACGCTTAAGAATTTGCATCAATGGGCATATAAATCATAGACTTTTGCAGGCAGCCCGCAACGTTGTCGCATTTCACGTGGAACGCAGAGTGTGTGACGCGTGGCACAAATCCAACAATAATTCGTCATCTTACTCCTGCCCTGCCATCAGACTTTGCACTTCACGGTCGCGGTCGCTATCAATCTCGCTGTCGTTGTCCGCATTTGTTGTCGCAAGTGCAAGTTCACGATCACGAGTACGGAACAGAATAAACGGTCCTTGCCTAATAGAATTTGCTTGGCTCATTAGTCGATTCATTGTTGTATGAGAGACAATGGGAAATACTTAAAATACCGACGACATGAGAGCGAATGGCGAATGCGGACAAGTTCCGTGTTTCCTTCTTTGAACTTTCTTCACCTTTCCTGTCATTCTGTGCTGTCTATGTCTTTGCGCATTCTTATTTCTTACTCTTATAAGGTTGCACGCATGACAGGGCACGTAGCCTGAATGGAAAATGTGAATATTTTGATTAGGATTCGGACAATTTATGATTACGCCTGCCTGTGTTTGCAAACTTGGGCCAACAGGTTGTTGTTCCGTACGTCTTGTAATTTGTGCCTGGTTCTTGCGGAGACGGGACCTTAATCTCATGTGTACGCGAGACACGGCTTACATAATGATTTTTTGTTATTACATACGGGCGAGAAAGAAAGATGAGTTCTCTCATTTTTATGCTGGGCTATGCAAACAGCGTACTTACTGCTGCAACAAGGCAAGTGAACGAAGTACATGGCCAAGCCATGAGCAATGATGATTACAATGATGATGAGAACTAATGGCAAGGCAATGACCGTTCTTCATTTTCATCTTCGCCTCATCTTCCTCTCCACGCTATTCCCAGGTTAAACAACGTATCACGCGTTTTGTTCTATGCTTCCTCGCATTTTTGCCAATTTAATGTGTTAGCTGTGGCTGTGGCTCCGTTTTTAATGGCTCAAGTTACCGTTCGGGACTTAAACGGTGAAGATTTGATTTGGGCGGATTTGAGCGTAGCACCAAACGCCGTTGACATTTGACCTTCGAAACCGGAAACACCGGAAAGAAAATTAAATTAACTTACCCATTTGCTGCACACAGGCTCCAAGGGCCAATATTGAGCACAGAATCAAACTTCCCAGTGCCATTTTTCTTCTTGTGCTACGAAATGTGTGAACGCGAAATACGCGAAATGTCCTTTGATCTCGTTCCTGTCGCTGAGCCTCCATATCGCGTGAGACGAGCTTAAGCACAGATGATTCACTTCACTTGAGCTGTCAAATTCATTGTCACTCACTCAGACTCTGACAGCGGAGCAATGAGAAGGAGCGTCGTTAGTCATTGAATTTGGCAAAATCACTGCACTTCACTACTGAAGAGATTTCTAATTTCACAAGGTGTCAGGTTTTCATTGTCAATCGGATCAATTCGTCTGAACCTGAAAAGTGTCGAAATTTCTGAATTTCCCCACTCAGTCTAGACTCAGTGAGTATCGGAGAACAAAGACACTGCTGAATCTGACAACGCACTGAATTAGGTTGCAGCGATCATATCCTCCGAGGATGAAGATGTTACATTTTCACCTTATCTGAAGGCTGATCTCATTTTTATCATTTGCATATTGCAATTAATGAAAAGGGCCGACTGACTCACTAACTGACTTGACTTGCTTTAATTGTCCTGTCCACAAAGGAGCACGCAATCTCTTAACATTTTAACGTGCACGCTGAAAGAATGGCAGAAACAGAGCACCCGATTTTAAGGCAAAGGAGCACAGAAACAGAGCAAAAGGTGCTACTTTGCTACTTTCATCGCGTTCGCCGGGGCACCACCGCACAGACTTGCGAAAACACAAATCACAAGAACATCACGGATTTTAAACACAGAAATTGTACTACAATTGTCATTGTAAGTTTGTTAAACAGAACTGAACTGAGTAAACACAGACAAACAATTCAACAATGAAAAGTAGAAACTCCGCACTGATTTTCTCAAGCACACAACCAACAAGCACAAATCAAAATACAGGCTTCCTCTGCTTAATTGGCAATGAATCGATTTCCGAACAGGAGAATTTGAGATGCTGATGCTATTTCTGGCCGGCGGCCGATGAATTGAAACTCAATTACGTGCACAACAGAGAATAAGTTCAATACTCCTTCAGTTCGCAAAAAGCGTGGCCGTGGCGTAAATGCAATGACGAGGATCCGAAATGCAGGCGCAAACTCTACTCGCTTGTTTCGACAGAACGTATGAACGTGAAATTGTGTGCTGTTGAGTGAGACGACAGACAGACAAGTACAAACAACCAGCAAGGTAAGTGCGGATTGTTGAGGCTGACAGACTCAGATTCAAAGAACAGGTAGGCAACAATGCGAATGTGAGGAGAACGCATTCGCAGTGTCGGGCTCAGGAATGAAAATAAGAACAAGGTACATCTCCCAACTCATGCATTGCATCCACTTCAGCTACAGTGTTTTGTATTTCTATTTTAAATACCAGACCTTAATTCTTACCTCTTGCCAAAAATTGAGACTGCCGGTAGGTACAACAATGAACTGAGCCAAGCCAAGCCAAGGCATGCTACGAGGCTGAGGCATGCCACTGCCACCGCTGTTTCAGTGTTTTGAAGACTGAAATGAGATGAACAGATAACGAGCCGAGTTAAGGAGCTTCTTCATTTTTTTCACAACTTTTTCTTACGATTATGACTGGCTTCAGCTGCACTGCCAGCACTTTGGCACCAGACAAATATTGTGAGTGAAACAGATAATTACTGCAATTACAAAGCTGTCGGGGGTTTCCTGTATTTGCAGCTTATCAGTTCCTGAAATATTTCCAAATGTCAGTAAGTCTGAGTTGGCAGAGTACGCCTTCATTTAAGGAAGTTCCCAATCAATCGCGATTTGCGAATCTTTCTTTCATCTGAAAAATCAAAAGCACGGCGTAAAACGCATTTACAAGTAGCATGGCTTAAACACGAAATACGGTAGAGGAAAGCTGTTGCCACTTAACGGTACGGGCGCAACCTACGCACCGGCACCAATTCACTGAACACGATATTTACAGCAAAGCGTACACACACATCACACATGCGTGGGTCACCCGCAATGAATGCAGTCGCATCGGGTTGATAGAAATAGCAAGAAACGTTTACGGTACATTCTGGAGCGTCAGAATACCCTCACCTTTTTCGTTTTTTCAAGTCCATTTCAACACCAATTCATAAATACCTTTCCCATTAACATTGTCTGGCATTTAAGGGTTCAGTTACGAATTGAGTTATTCGTGAAGTTCAGAGTTCAGCTGTACGACTCGCCTCATAATGACCAAACATAAACTGTTTCGTGTATTAACATATTTCTTGTACAAAAACTTTTACTCTTAATGACTTCTGAGCCCAGCCTGGTCTTTTAAGACTTTTTATATCCGGCAAGAAGGAAGGCACACTTGATGGCTCTCATTTTATACGTGAGTGGGTTAGTTTTAGCTCGTCAACACGCGTCAACAGCCAACAGCAGTGCTGTGCGAAATTTATGCATTTGCATACCCTTTTTGTAATGTGGGTTTGGTTTTAAATGTCTGCTACATCCGTCCATAAAGATTTACATCCGGTCTTTGATACGGATCTCATTAACTCTTTTATCGCTTATTTGTATCTCTTGTGGCTGTAATAAAAGAATTAAGATTCTCATAATAATGGCACCACACGCCAGGAAAGGAGACGAACTTTGAGCCGGAGCGCTGCTGGGCTGCAGGTGAGAGTGGTTTGTGATTCATCCAAATGCAATCTGTATTTCGCGTGCAACCTGCCATTGAATTAATATTCTGTTTTCAGGTTACGCTCTGACGGAAAAGGAACTTGGGTTGGCTCCCAATTTGTAATATACACATTGCGTCGCTACGTCTTTGCGTCCTGACGCAGAAAAGGGAAAGGTTCATATTGGTCACGAAATGTGAAGTCTTGTACTCGAATGCATGAAACACATCTCGTTAACCCACAACAAATTCATCTGTGAGATTCGGACTTTTTGAACTTTTATTCTTCTTCTTGTTCAAAATGCTTGAACGATTTGCAAGGCATGAACTTAAATTCCCATGTTCATCTCAAAACCGAGAATAGAATAGAAAAAAATCAGCAAAAGTTTAGGTTGGTCAACCATAACACATCGTTTCATAATGGATTCTTAAGTTCGATCTTTATGGGCACTTCCGGATCAGTGCTGCACCACAGCACATTTGATGCCTGAAGAATTAACTTCTAAACTCATCTGTTAACTTCTTGTTTGTGTCAAAAGTAATGGAAATCAGTGCCCTTTAATTTCATTCAATAATCTGGCCTGCCCTTAGCTCAGTATACTTGTGCTTGAAGACATTTCGAGGAACAGGTGTAAACTTTTGGTAGGAACGGAGGCACAACTTAGAGGGAAACAAGACCGATGTTAATCTCTCCTACACCCTCCATGTGCCTGAGTGCATTAAGCGCCCACAAGAGTCAAGAATCAAGAAGCCAGCAGCAGCAACTGAATGGAGCGAGCTCTGCGTGGGGCAAGACACGAGATGTTCATCAAAACAAAATAGGGAAGAAGATATTTGATCTGTCATGTGTTACACAAGTGGAACATGTTCGACGCTTGTTAGCGCGCAGTGCAGTGCACTTCTGGGTTGAAAGACGATCCAGAGAGTAGTACTTAAAATCCGGCTACCATAAACAAATGCAAACGCTTGTTCCTAATAATTATTACACACGGCGGGTCGGCTTCAGGCCGGACAGGCGTCTGCAACTTTTATCAGTCCTTGTTACAGATTCAAATTGTGGCAGAAATCGCATCAGCCCCCAAATTCTATTTTTACGCCAATTTCCAACTCGGTCCATGTGTTTCATTTCCAAAACGTGTAAAAAGCAACTTTACACAAAGGATTTTATTTATTTTTCGCAGATTTTTCAATCTCAAATTTCCTCAAGTGAAGAGGTTAAAAAGCAAGACAAAGAAGAGTTTCTAATGATTGTTCGCATTTGGAGTCGAGTCCTTCTGCATCTACTTGCTTTGTTCCCGAGTTTCTGATAAATGGTAGAAAAGTTAGTGCCTAGCCTATTCTTGGCTTGGCCTATTGTGCCGTGTTGAGACGAACAATAAGAATGGTGACGATTCTGGGCTCAATTCTTTCACCACGAACATTACCTGAGCTAGAAAACTCAGCAACCGTCAACTAGGCAATTTATCATTATGAAATGGCAACATTAGCATGCTAATGAGTAAATGGACTTGCATAATAAACGATGGATAAGAAGCAGCAACATTTTGTAACAAATACTCGGGCTTTTGTTCATTTGTCCTCTGAATGGCCAACATGTGCGCAGGACATGATTTCACCACATTAGAGCAGATGAAGACGAGAAATGTGAGCCTGACTTAATTATTCCGTGGAGCAGCTCGCACTCACTTTGGTTTAGAGACAGCATGATGCCTTTTAAGGAAGGGTCATCTCTTGGGCCAAGTGCACTTCCTCTTCACGAAGCAGCAAAAGTGTCAGTTACTTTGCCTGACGTGAGACAGGAGAGCTTCTGTTTCTTAATGCTGCTGGCATGAAACTGAGAGCTGAGTGATTGAGTGATCTAATGCTGAGAGAAATCAAAATCAGCAATACAGCAATCAACTGCATTTCCGGTGCCGCTTCTCATTCAAAGCCGATTTGATAAACACATCAGGAACGGAGCAGTCGCATCAGGAAGTGGACATCACTTTCCCTTCGCACTGACGGCATATTTCAAGGCTCAGTTACCAGTTGTCAGATGACAACTGCACTCCATTCGTGTCTCGCACACGAGACGACAGGAAGAGGTCAAAATAAAACCTAAACTGAAAGTATCTTTTGTTGAACACATTTTTTGTTGCACATTCACATGAAAAAACTCATTGATCCCATTCATCCGTTAATCCGACTCTTCTTCAGTCTTCTTTTTGACTGCCACATTTTTTGCCCCACATTTCAGGAAGTCTAGTTGCCGATGCGGATCCTTAGTCTCATCTTTCGTCTCACGCATCGTTTACGCAGAGAAAATGGCCTACGAGGGGACAGTGAAGCGATCGAGATTCATTTGTACTTGTACCCGAAGACCCTTTTACAAACTACTCATTCGGTGTTACGTGACGGCGCGGCATGCAGAATGGACATTAGGCCTTATGACACGATGTGCATGTTTGCGGTTTACACAAGGGCGGAAACATTATGGTACTCGGTGTGAAAAATAATATTTTCCGTTTCATCATCGTCATGTTTTACAAGATGCTCATTTATAGCAACATAAGTCATTATTAAGAGTTGAGGGTCAGAGCAGTTGGTGCATGAATTCTGAGACATCGAAACCCAAATGTCCAACCCTCAAATAAACTTAGTGACTTCGGACAAGGAAAAGGACCTTTGATTGTGATTTCATTTCTATCTTGCCCATTCGAATCCAAACCCAATGAACTCAGGGCAAGTTTGAATCAGATTGAGCTTTGCCTTTGTCTTGGTGAAGCCATACTATTCAAAATAATGATCCGCTTTTCGTAAATTCAGTTTCACAAAGATGAGCATTTTGGTATGATTCATTCTCTCATCTTCAGATGATTCCGAAAGCGAACGTGCTTTCGCAACTACCACCATTTAAACTCCGATGTCTACAACTTGTCTTAAGTGAACACTTGTACAACATTATTTTGACATTTCGGGTATCAAAGGGAGAGCAGAAGCACACGCTCCAGAAGAAGTTCGGGTTCGCCTGAGCAGAAGGAAACAAGGAGATGAGAGACGGCTTCAAAACAAGAAGCACTTTGTAAAGATCCTATTTTCAGAAGAGTGATGTAAGCTTGACGGCTCGAAATGTCTTGAGCAAAGTGTCTCAACTTCTCCCGGACACCCGAACTCGGGACATCATTCACAATCTCAGCGTCCAACGATGTAGACTTCAACCGAAAAGTGCTCGACTCTTCCTACTGTCGAGTAAGATTATCTTCATTCAATCCTATTAGGTAATTTGCATATACACGACTCAGAGAATTGTTACAGAGTTGCGAAGATGAATGGTGTCATTTCGCATACGACTGCCTTAGCCCGTAAGGATGTGAGTGTCACCGCGAGCCCAAATCACAATTTGCCAGTGAAAAGAAGGAGAAATCTCCGTACCCCGAAATGTGCACGGTCAGTGAAATTTTTCTCTAATATATAGCGCAGTGATGGAATTGTAATTTGTGCCTTGAAATTTGCAGGTGCAGGAATCACGGAGTTGTCTCTTGTCTGCGAGGGCACAAGAAAATGTGCAGGTAAGAATATTTCAGTGGATAACACAATCGGGAATTTGAGATCTGGCAATTTATACAGCTTAACGCTTTTTAAACGAAAGGTGGAGAGAATGTAAATGCGACATGTGTCAATTGGTCCAGCAACGCCAGCAGATTATGGCCGCACAAGTCGCGCTGAGAAGGTGAGACAGTGCAGTGCTTCGAATCATTTTACAAGCTGTCATCGCTCTTTCACTATCGCGTCGGCATTCATTCCATACAGGCAACAAGTTGGGCACAAATCGAAGCAATCTGTCACGAGAGATTCGACGGTAATTCGTAGTTCTTTAGGTTCCGCACCAGCACGTAGGAGAATTCTGCCTTCTTCACTCTCAACGCTGAAGCTGTCACTCACAAAACTTAACCAAAGAAGTTTGAAATTGTACACGACGCCCAAAGCTGAAATTGGCAACGAAATTTTCGTGAACAGCCAAAGCAGTGATGCCGTCTACCTTTCGAATTGGGCTAGTCAGAGACTGCGACGAAGAAAAACATTTGCGGATCCTCAGCTGATGGATGTCGGGCTGGTGTCGGCAGAGAATACGATGTTTGAAACTGAAAAGTGTCCTGCAGCCGCCACACCATCACCACTGCTTCAAATCTCTTCCGCGTGGAGCCCGCTATTTCGAGATGGAAATTTCCAGAAAGGTGGCTTTGACAGTCTCGCACTCGCGTCGGACCCGACACCCCTGCACAGTTTAGTCGGGTCGTATTATTATTCACTGCTTGATTATTCAACGTCATCGTGTCTCAGAATAGCATGCCCACATTACAGTCACGACTTCGGCGAAGTGAAGCACCAATCTGATCCCGACGTAGCTTCCCGACCAAATAGATTAGAATCCAGTGAGAAATTGACGAAGACGAAGTCAAAACCTAATTCTCTGCTAACATTTTCTGTCGATGCCATATTGAGTAGGTAAACGAATCACGAGACCGAGTGCGTGATAATTATCAATCGAAAAAGAACCAAATGTCTATCTTTATTCGGCCTAATTCGTAAGAATAAAAATTTTGTCATGTCTCTGGTTATTGTTGTATGTTAGGGTTCTAAATTATAGGCCGGATGAATGTAATAAAATATAATTTTGTCATTCACAAATACACTGGTACAAAGAAGCCAATAAAACTAATTCTTGCGGGTTTTCATCAACTACGGAACTTTCAGATACACGAAGCGTTCAAATTTGAGTAAAATACGGCTACGAATTTGTTGAGTCCATGCCATTAATTCTAATATTGCCTTCATCGAACTTCGCACAGGGTCTAAGCATTATTCCTTCATAACCGCAGACTTTTTGAGTAGCTACGCTACAATAAGTTCCTTACAGCGACTTTGAATTATTATGCTACAAATAAACTGTACATAGACACCTAATCTTTCATATATGGATGGGAAGTAAGTAACAAAGTAACACTGAAGACACCACCACTTTCAGAATTAGGAAGCACAATCAACGTTGTAATTAATTAATAATTAACAAAAATCTATGAAAGCTTTCGGTTTAAGCCTCTACATGGCAAAGTTGCGATCCCAAAGCAATACCTTACTGACTCACTTTCTTACACCAAAATAAATTAGCAGGAGTACCTTCAAACTTAATCAAGGAACAACAATATTACCAGAATAACAAATATTAAGGTTACTTACAAAATATTATCAGTCATTGCAACCTTCCGTGCACTCACTCGAAAAGACGTCTACAACAAAACTAGTTTGGCTTCAAATAGCCGACGAGCTTCGACTTTACGTACAGTTGCAATTAATTTTGACATATAAAATAAAGTTGTTAAAATATTTGAATCCGGTTTATGCTGGAGTCGTAATTGGTTACTGCCAATGTAATTGTATACAAGAAATTTTGCTACATTTAATGTGCGAAAAGATAATTTTGCCGCATGCGACATTTTGTTTACATATTTATAAATGCACTGCGCTAAATAAGGTTTAGAATGCGCCGGAAATAGCTCGGAAAAATGTTAAATCTGATTCTAGTCGGAGGTGTCCGTTGGCGTTGCAGGTGGTGGCATCTCTGTCGAACGAAATGTAATTTGCGGAGGTGTTTGACTTTTTGGAGAAGTCAATGGATTTGTCGTGCTGGCACCACCCAACTGAGCATTCATCAAATCACCTCCGGACGCATCATCCACGTTCAGTTTTGTCAAACTTTGACTTTTGCTGCTGCTCGTAGAGCTGAATGAATTAGCGGCATCCCCACGGCGCTTCTCCATGAGCTTGCGAAGCAGCAAATCCGAGTCAATGGCGCTGACACCGCTGTTTTGGCGTTCGCCCGGTTTCATCTTCGGATACAGAAATACGAATTACAAGATTCGTCATCATTTTCAGTGTTACATGCTCATGATCAAAACCAGTAGCCATTCATACCTGTTGCTCGTAGACAGATTCAAGCGAGTTGTCCACAAAGCTGTTCTTCGGAGTAAACGGGTACGAAGAACAAGCACCGAAAGGTTTCAACTCATCGTCATATCCGCGTAGTTTTCCACGTTTCAGCTCGATTTTTTCAATCATTTCCCGTGAATTGAATGATGGCAAAAAGTAGTGTTCCAAGGGGAATCCATCTTCCGGTTCTGCACATGAATTTTGCGGTGTGTATGGGCAAGAATTGTATGCTGAGCTTTGCGAGCTGCCACCCTGCAAGTTTGAAAAACAATATAGGCTGAACAGATACCTGGTGCATTGCGCTGAACACGTGTAGGTCGTGCACTCACTTGACTGATAGGATCTCCGACGCCCAAATTAGCAGCGCTGTACGAGATTGATGGCACGGAATTAAACCCGTTGGCCGGTTTGATCGGACTCATTTCGCCGTTTGGCATGAGCATGTAAGCATCCACACCACCTAAACCATCTCCATCCATTTGGCTCTCTGCAATTCGAACAACCAGTATTCAGGAAGAAAATTGTTACTCTCAGTAGTAAATCCCTTCTTAATATCGAATACGAACTTACGGGCTTTTGTCTCTAAGTGACTCAATAAAAAAGGAAGAATAAACTTCCTTGAGAGGGAAATGTTCAATTGTTCATAAACCCAAAGCACAGCCTGGGGTTCCGCGGTGTGGCGGATCAACTGCAGTTTAAGATGGTGGTTGCTTTCCAATGGAGTGCAAATCTAAGAACAAAAAATAAAGTTCATTAAGATACTGCACCGTTTCTCTGCATTATTATTAGCTAATTGCGATATGCACACTTTGAACCTACTTGTTTAGCTTTATGCATGCTGTCAGCAAAGACGGCAATGTCTCTCCGAATTTCGTCTTGATTATTCAGGTTTACTTTGTAGCCGACGACCACAATTGCCGTGCATCTGTTGGTGCGAAGAGATGCTTTCAGAGCATCGATGGCTCTTGGAAGCTCCAGGAAATTCTAAAAATAGTCAGTATCAGTATGTCAACTTACTTTTTAAAAAATCACCATATTGTATGAAGTAATGCAAGATCGGGCTAAGAAGCTTACTTGGGCCAACAATGGTACAGCTGGAATAGCAATAGTAATTTCTGGTGTCTTCAATACTTTGCAATCTTTCTTCAAGAGCTGTTCAGTGGATAGCTGCGAAATATCTTCTCTTGCCATAACCAACGATTTATGAATATCATTGCGGTTCACTGCACGCGGACCAATTGATTTTGCCAAACTCTCCTCCAAATCCGTAACCATTTTCTTGTCCTTCAATGTGGCCCTCTTGGCAGTTGGAGAAAGATTGATGGTATCCAGAATGATGGTTCCTGTAACATAAGAATTGAAACCTACCTTCGCATTCCTATTGAATTTTTAGAAACTTTAAATAGGACCTACCATAAAGAAGGCGACACACGATCGGATCTGCGTCAAACAAACCCAACACAATTTCTGCAATCAAAGTCGCACACGAGCCAACTTGTTCAATGATGTCACGGCGGTCCAGCGGCTTCTCTCTTTTGTGATGATCGATAATTTGTGTAACGCTTGGAAGAAGGTGAGCGTCCCCAGCCGCAAGAACATTATGATCAACCAAAATCAACTTCAGTTTTCCGCCACATTGCAATGCAGTCAAGTCAATCTCGTCACTAAATTCCACATCGTTGTCAGTCAGTCAGGCAGTATGTACTTGTTGAGCAATTATGATAGCTTAGGCACACGTACCGACAAATAAGTTTCTCCACTGGAATATTATTCTCCTTCAGGAAAAACAAGACTTCGGTTCTCAAGTTTAGATCTTCACGAGTGCAGTTAATTACAGGAAATACAAGCGCTTGTTGCCCTTCTACCTTGTTTTCCTGAACAATAAAGCGTGTATCAACTTCAGTAATGCTGGTTTACATAATCAAATCGGCAAGTAAACGCATTCTTACCTTTTCCTCCTTAGCCAAGGAGTGAGCAATGTAATAACCATACACGATGGCTGACACCACTGAATCTAAATCTGCGGCTTCGTTTCCAAGAATAACGTGTGTATCTCCCAAATTATTCTAAAACAGTAGGGTCAATTAGTCAGGTGCTCGCTAAGTGATTAATTGATCTCCTAAAGTAAGAATATTCAAAGGTCATTCTATCTTACCGTGATTGCATTGTTGACATTGTCTTTCGCAAACGACAGAAAGCTCAAGATAGACGAATGTTCCATTCTAGATTTCCTTAAATCAAGTTTTCGAAGTGATAACGCTGTGTAACTGGCCCAGGCCAATACCAACCTGTGAAACGAAGTGGTATTGAGAAAATACCTAATTTCTGACCTTTTTGATTTGTTTAACCTGCAGGAACAAGTAACTGTGCTCAGTCGTCAGTGCGCATTTCTTGTATTACTTACCGTATTTGGAGGTTTTTTATTATTTTATTGTCGTCGTCGGATGACCTTCACAAATCAGGCAAAGTAACTCCCCCGCTAAATAATTGACACTCGGCTTTTCGTATTGGAAAATGTACCACCACAAGAAAAACACATCCAAGATGAAACTAAGTCTAAATTCGCAATTATCTGTCACTTTCTTCGGAACAAATTAATTAAAGTACTACCCGATGGCGAAACGTATTGTTACTACTGCCCGACGTATTTCTTTTTGTTTTGATTTTGCTTTCTGTGAGCAGGACCAAAACCAAAATAAACCATATATTTCTTGCTAAATGCCACAGGCCACCAGTGTTCCTACTCGTTCTTGTGAAATACAAATCTTAAGCCTACCAGCAGCAGCACCACTTCTCGACTAACCTAACCTTTCCTATAAGCTGTTAATGCAATGGCAAAAAAAAATGCTCGGAGATCTTTCCATCCAACAACTCCGACTCGAGTTAGCACAAGAACCAGTGCACCAATGCGAGTACAAGCACAACTCGTCTTTCTTTTTTCACAAGCCTACCTATAAAGCTTTCAGCTGTACTCTGAAATAACAAATGTTAATGCTGTTCTACCACTTGGTTGTACTCCTTATGGCCCTGTTACGTATACGTCTTGTGTGATTTCTGTACTTGCGACTTGCATAACCTTTTGTTGACTTTGCTTTGTATACAAACCGCGAGTGCCACCGTACGTGAACGATGCGGTGCGGACTTAATGGTTAATCTACAAATTTACATATGAACTACTGGAACTTGGAGTTATGAAATGAAACGGCCCGCTTTAAATGGGTCGTGAGTTCATCCGACTCCATCCAGATCAAGATCTTCTAAATGAAAGAGGTCGGGCACTCAATGAAAGAATCACAGAATCAGCGCCGGGTGACTCCCGGAAACTTGTATTCTTCAGAAACTCCAGTACAGCTGAGCCAAGCAGACTGTGCTTGATTATCAGCGTCCACAATCGAAGTCGTCTTAATACCTTACGATAATTAAAACGGTCGGACTTTGTTCCCTTCTTTGTGCTAATCAAGTCATAAAATAAGCAAGCGCATTGAATTTATGCACACATGCATGAAGACAGGTTTTATGAGCGCGTGCATAATGTACGATCGCCGAATAAATGATGCCGAACTTGCTCATTGTGTGCACTGCCACTTAGCTGTTAAGTGTAGACTTTGAGATTGTCGTCATCGTCTCACCGAAACCAAATTCCTACAGCAGGCTTTCTAACCCGAAATAATCAAAATGGCATGACACGCAGGCCCATTGGCGTTGGGTCGTGTGTCAGACAGAAGTAGTTAGCAGTTATTTATGGAACGCGTCTTGCATATTGTTTCAAAATAGCAAAGGGAAACGGCTGGGACGTGGTACCTCAATATCCTTTAGCAGTTAGCAAGTTAGCAGGTATCTTCTTTTCTCGGGCATCAGGCAGATGCAGATTTAAAGAATTAAATGTCCATTCTAAATTCATGCACGACGACCCTTTGTATCTTGTTTCTAATTCTACACCACACGCGTCAGTTCGTTAGCATGGTGGACTGGAGTTGAGGTTACGGTACGAAAGTAGCGCGTCTTCTTCGAGCAACCAAATGCCAAATGCCAGAGGTTATTCAATTTGTACGTAATTCTCACATTCTCATTCTCATTCTTTGCTTTCGAATGCAATGGCAAAAGGTTACGGTTCTTTAATGCTTCACTGTGCTGTGATTTTAGCAAACCAGATATTGGCACAGCGCATTGTTAAATACAAAACCTTTTCCGTTGACACGCAGTGGCTATGCAAGCCGGCTTTCCACAGACTTTACAGACAGCATGCTCAATGCTCAGTTTTGAACTTGAAGTCGAGTATTACAATTTGAGTATTCGAGCATAATTTCACGCATTCTTGCATAATTTGGCACAGTTCAGCAAAAGCGCTGAAATTGAACCTGCTGCGCTAGTGCTGAGTGCACCAATTTTGCATCACATTGCCTTCATCCATTACTTGATGTACCAGCAGTAGCAGTTAGTCATTTCTTCGTGCTATTAATATTTATGCTTCTATAATGAATTTTCGGCTTTCATAGACCATTTAAACGAAAAATCTCTCCACGCAACGGCAAACGATCGGACTCGCCAGGACACAACAATAAAGCCACACGCTATACGACATGCTGGATGCGAGACACAATTGACTTTTGTTTGCTAGATGTATTTTAATTCCTTCTAGATGTGTTGCGATTCCGACTGCCGGATTATGAAATAATTTGAGACGACGTCTACACGAGAACTTGGAATAAAGCCCAAGTCGCCCAACTTCAGGCTCACAGCCAAGGTCTTCCGTCGCTATCCATTTTCTTGATGTGTAATTTATTTAACACTCAGAAAAAGTAATTTATTTCACTTACAATTAAAATGTAGACACATGATAAAACTTGTACCAACATGTCTTAGCATTTAGCACTCATACGTTTAATTTTACTAAGGACAGAAAGTATTTTAATTATTGAAATGGAAGCTCTTGCAAGCGTCGCAAGCTCCTTTCAACTTTCAAGCCAACTTTTAGCAAAAGCGCCATGAAATGTTAAATTAAAAAGGTAGACAAGCAAGCATTCTAGAAGTTCACATATGATGAAATTAGTGTTGGCGTCTTGTCAGACAGTTTGCGCTTATTTAAAAAAAAAACTAGAACCACTTGACCAAATTGGCAACCGGGTCATCGGTGAAGTCAGATGGCACGACGGGGCTTCCATTCGCCTCTCCATAACACGACAGAATTTGTAGCGAAGTCCTTGAGTGATGCCAGTGTCGTCTTCAATTGTGTAAACGTGGTCAGTCAGTACAGAAAGTTGCTCTTGGAGAGGATAGTCTTCCTGCAATTCATTTTGCAAGACCAATGCGGAAGCAGGAATGAGGCGAACACTAGAAAACTCGTCCAAGTACATCCCAATGTTAGCGGAAGAAACCCCGGAATGTTGGCCTCGATTGAGGAGTACAAGATTGCGAAGACTCGTCGTTCATTCGTTATAGCTTTTGCGATTTAGTTATGTGCATCAGTCATTTCTTTGTACAATTCCATTCCCATTTGTGAAATATAAGTGAGTCTGTGCTAACAGTTCATGATTTAAGAAGTGTACCGTACTATTATTTCACTAGTTACATTAAAATTGGTACCAGCTTTTGTTAAACTTTGAACGGTCATTGAAATTCGGGATTTCATTTTCAAGGTGTGCAAAGGAATTTACCGGAAAATGACCCTTTTTGGACCCCCTCCGAGTAGACTGAAAATTTGTATATTTTTGGAAAGCTTAGGCTCTAGCGAGTCTAAAATAACCGACATTTGTTGAAAACTTCAATGGGCAGCCTGTGAAAAAAATTCATAAACTTTTGATTTTTTGACTTTTCCTGTGAGGTGTATCGGAGACCTGTGGTACCTCATTGTGTAACCTTACTAGCATGAAACAGAGCCCAAAAGAGAGGGGCCTGAAAATCGAAATCTGTAAGCTTTGGGTTTTAAAATGAGCTATCGCGGAAAGATAGGGGCACAACTAGCGTATTTTTTTTATCGATTGTGCATCTAAGGAGCCTAAGGTCTCTTGAATCATAATGAGCCAGTTGACAAGTGCGATAATTTCCGTCGGGGTGTACCCTATTTGATTGTCAACTTGCGAATTGACTTCATCCAGATACATAATAAGGGCGTCCTCTGATTCAAGGCATTGAATAAATTTGAGAGCACACGCAAAATCGTCCGCACCAAATTTCAATCTGATGGCTATTTTGATCACCTGGCTTGTGTTATCAAATCCAATGCTCTCGTATTCTACATAACGCAAGATAACATCTACAAGGTTCATAAACTTCACAGTACTCTCCTTGAACTTGTGATATTGCTTTCTGTCGACATAATCTTGCTTTCTCAGGTACATTGCGTGCCGCACACTCTCTTCACTGGCTTCAGCTGACGACACGTGGAAAGTTTCTCCAAGATGATTCACGACGTATTCCATAACACGTCGATAGCTTCCCCAATTGTTTTCAATCTGTTTCTTGGTCGGTAGCATCACGTACTTGATGTCAATTCCGTAGATTTGCAAAATGTCTAAAGCTCGTTGAACGATCTCCGTCCTTTCATTGAGTAATGCACACAGGAATGGCTTCGTTAGAACTGACCTGTCCAGAAATGGCAAATGTCGCAAAATTTGTTCGGCTAAGGAGCCTTGGGTCTCTTGAATCATGATGAGCCAGTTGACAACTGCTAGAATTTCCGTCGGGGTGTACGCACTTTTTTTTGCAACTTGGCTTAATCTTTCGGCGTACAGTTTCAGTGCATTCGGACTTTGCACTGCATTAATGCAAGTCAGCGCCGACTCAATCACAGATTCGTTTCTTTCAAATGTTAAAACCACGATGCGCGCGGCCGCTTGATCCTTGCTCGAAGATTTTTGAAGAACAAACTCAACCAATCTCATTTCTTCAAAGACAGATTTTGCAAAATCGGGGAAACAACGTTTCAGACGTTGATACTTATTGTAGAATGGGACCACTGCTTTTCCGTGGAAGATGCATTGCTCCATTTGTGTAACACGGCATTTGTAATTGTGTGCGATAATTCTGTGCAGTAGGGTAACCTCGTCCACAATTTTTTCAGTCGATGCACGAAGTCGAACCACGTCTTGAACCAGACGGTGCACACTCATGATGCCGTCCTGTAGTGTGACCATTGAATACTCATGCAGAAGCAACGCAGCCGCACGAACAGCCTTCTCTTCCTCCTCTGTTACTGATTCCTGCACCCATGCGTCATTCAGATCAGTCGCTCTGTGTCCTATGATCAAGCTCTTGATTAGCGAGGATTTGTCCTTCAATGTAGACCAAAATCTAAATCTTAAATCCAGCGTTGATACAAAGTCGAGTTCAATATTGTCCGGGTTCAGGTACGCCATTGCACGCAAGAGCCTGCTTGCGAGTTTTCCGTGCTCCTGTTCAGCGATAGTGTTGAGCGTTGTTTCCCAGGTGACGTACACATTCTTGAGGTTCTCATTTTTGCGGCCATCTTCATCTAACACTTCACTTTCGAGCAGCTTCCTGCGATTTACTCTGAATTCACGGAGATAAGAATGGATTGCGTTGGATTCACTTGAATGTGCTCCCTTCGTGTGAAAAATGTAAGCAATGGCTTGTTGCAATGCCAAAGGAAGCCGCCCCAGAGTTGTGTGTAATTCTCGTCGGGATTCAGGCGACGAACTTGGCAATGATTTACAGATTAACTCATCTGCCTCGTCCTCATTTAGCACGTCTAGTTGAAGAATTCTGTCATTTGCATCGACCCTTCCCAGTAAATCCGCCTTCCGACTAGTTGCCAAAATGTAATGCTGAGGCCCAGGGCTTGGGTGGGGCAGAAACTCAAAAATTCCGTCCCGCCCGTCATACTCGGTCACATTGTCAAACACAAATAGACAAGTCTGGTTATGCACTCGGTCGTAAACGGCTTGTACAAGGATCTTACTTTCCATCTTCTCAAATTCAGGGACGCTGAGTGATTTGCCGAGGTGTCTGAACGCGGTCCGAAGCGTAAAATTGGTTTCCGACTCGATCCAATAAATGGAGGCGTGTGGAAATCGTTCCTTGAAATAATCGACGTACCTTCGTGCCAGAGTTGTCTTTCCAATTCCCCCGAGACCGTACAAGCTCGTGAGTAGGGCGTAGGCAGATTTATTTAGCCCACAAGGGCGAGTCACGAGCTCGTGCAATTCTTCTAGCTTTGAAACACGTTCCACAAAAGTAAGGACGAGATTCGGCAGAGGAGAAGATACATTTGGTGACAAGGTGATATTATTCTGTTGGTGGGGGCCGTTATCATGCGTTGTTGAACTTGACTCAAGTTTCGGGGTTGCTTCTTCGTCGCCTTCACCGTTTGTAGCATATTCCCCGGTGTGGACTGTTAGTGATCGAACGTTTTCTAAACGAGGAAGACATCGCTTTAAATTGCTAACACGACAATCCCTGTACAGATACAGCGGAAGAACGAATTACCCGCCAGTGAATTGAGTTCGTATTTTTCCAATAGTACCAGTAAATCTGCCCACATTCCGTTCCGCTGCGAATTCCATGTTTGTAGGGTTTGAAGTACAGCCTCGGCGAAATTTGGATCCTGTCTACCCAATTTGGCTTTGATCCCCAGTACGTCGGGTGTGTCCCTGACTACATCATCAACGATTATAGACCATTTCTTCAGTGCAACCGGATCTTGGAGCACCACATCACGAATTTTGAGCACGTCAGCTGAAATTAGATTTATGTTTACGTTATGTTTCATTGGTTGCGATCAGATTTTACACGAAAAAGTGCGTACCTCTTCCCAAGTCCGCCATGGTCGACGTATACAGGCCATGAATTTATACGTAACTCGCTACTACTACTCGCAAACTTACTCCGTGAAGCCCATGTGAGTTTGAATCTGCCAGTTCGCGTTCAGACTCGGCCTCTGAAGCTGTCAATGAGCGCTTGATGTAGAAATATTTGCGAGAAGAGCGACCAGCCTGATAAGATAAAACAGTGGGATGTATGCAAGCATTAGAATGTGTTGCCGTGAGTTAGTCTGGCGATTAAAACTGAACCGTTGGACTGATATCGTCTATCATGATATTATTCACTCTGTGCTCACTTTGGTAGCTAATTCGCTGAAGTGTTAGGCATTGGACTGTGTCATACAGGCGTTTAGGTGCATAAACCGAAAGCCAGACTTCATAGGATTTACGTTTCTGTCAACTTGGTGTCTCGGGTTACCAGGGTTAGCTTTCTGCCACCCATCTCTGACCATTCAATCGTATGGATCGGTGTGAGTGGAGACAGTGGGAGTCACAGGCCAGCTTATTGGAGAATGCCCCTCCGTACACTCTCCAGTCAGCACTTCGTACGCGACTGCTCTGAGCTTTTGGATGAGTTTATTTTATGTGAGAGTAAGTCTATCCAGAATTATGAGTCACTAAAATTCGAAATTAAACGGATATCAATGTTGTATTCGAGTTTAGCAGCACTGCAAACCAAAATTAAACACAAAAGGATAGAGAGGTTGCACAATCAGGATAATTCTAAGGAATTGTTCAAAGATTTTCTAGCCTCAAGCTCGGACTTGGATTCAAATGTGTTGAGTCCAGATCGAGTAAACCGGCAATTTACACAATATAGGGATTCAACTCCAGTGACGATTGTGAAGGAGGGTGAGAGTGAGGAGATACGTTCCTCTTACTTTCACAGTTACTACAGGAATATCTTGAAGAGAGATAATGTTGACAGCACGATGGAGCTGTATAAGTATCTCGAAGATCTTCCTAAAGTTGAGGAAGAGAAATCCAGAATGTTTGAAGGAAACATGTCTTTTGATGAGATCAGAGCTGCAATTGGGCAGTTGAAAACTGGCTGTGCTCCCGGACTAGACGGGCTCCCAACAGAGTTCTATCAGGTCTTCAAAGATAAGTTCGGAATTATTCTTGAGTGGTTGTGGAGCGAATGTGTGAGGCTGTCACTCCTTCCTCCATCGATGAGAAGTGGAGTCGAGTCTCTCATTTACAAGAGAGGCGACCCAGACGACTTAGGTAACTGGCGGCCCATTACAATGTCGAACACTGATTTCAAAGTGTTCGTTATTGTATTGAAGAACAGAATATGCACAGTCTTGAGTGGATTGATTGGCCCATACCAAACTTGTAATGTACAAGGAAGATCCATTTACGATAACTTGTCGTTTCTGAGAGACAATTTAGATAGTGCTAATGGGGCACTCCTGAATCTGGATCAGGAGAATGCGTACCCAAATGTAGATCACGGTTACATGTTGGCAGCACTGGCAGCCTACAATTTCCCACCGAGATTTTACATCAAATTATACACTGATATTGGAGTGTACATTAATTACGGTGGCGGATTAACTGCACGGATTCTTTTTGAGAAGGGAGTGAAGCAGGGGGATCCCATGGCTTCAGCTCTCTTCATTCTCTGTATTGAACCAATGCTCAGGAGAGTGCACCGGAAAATGCTGAAAATTGCTCCAGGGCCATTTCCAGGATCACTCAGCACTAACTTGAGCGTGTACGCTGACGACACAGTTCCTCTCGTGTCCCACCTAGATCAATTTACTATAATTGATGAGGAATTGACTACATATGAACGATTCTCCGGGGGTCGTGTAAAAATATCCAAGTGTGAGGTGTGTCCTCTCGGCACTTGGCGGAGCCGGGACATAAGATCGAGGTTCAAGGTAGTCGAAGGGACTAAAAGTCTTGGTCTTTACTTCGGAGATAATTACGATGCGAATTGGTCAATATTGATGACCAAGTTCAAAGCGAAACTAGAACATTACAAGAAATCAAACGCAACGAGTCTGTTCTCGAAGGTACTGATTCTAAACACCTTCATACTCCCTGTACTTTGGTACGTAATGAAGGTACTCGAACCCCCGGTCAGTTTCTTGAGTGAAATCGAACGGCTCTGTCTCGAGTACATTTGGG